>MU400743.1:0-60464 GCA_022578965.1 Xylaria sp. FL1777 | reverse complement strand
TGGCAAGATCTTCGTCACATGACTAACTCTTCATGTATGCCAAGCAATCTTGGCAACGGTTCCCATTCAGTGTATTTAGGGTAAATACGGTACCTTATACACGTATACACGTATGCACAGTTACATGCTGGTGTGTCAATTATAGCACAACCACAGCGTCCCGAAAAATAACTTCTGCGGGCTCGTTAACGCAGCTAAATTGATTACACACAGTAGTACAATACCTAACTACATATACTTACTAAGTATGTAGGTAGTAAACTAGGCAGTGTAATAGGCTTTACGCTAGTGTAGCTACTGTAGTAGGTACACTTGGTGGGCTAAGTAGATAGTACTTACTGAATAGGGTAAGTATTGAAGCGGCTCATAGTATGTATATCTGCACTGTGCTTAGATGGGAAAGGACTCCGCACGCGGAAATGGCTTGTCGCGTAATGACAAGAGGACGCCAGTCGCGCCAAAGAAAATCCCACATGCGACAACCTAACGAGCTTATCACTCGACTTTAATCCGCTTAACAATATTCCTACTGAATCTACTCTCCAAGCCCTCAACAACACACATCTCCTCCAACCTGTCATGCCAGATTCAACTCCGACTTACATCGTCTCGTTCCTGTCTGTATAAAAAGGCTCGACTCAAGCCTGCTACGGTGACAAAGCGGCATCCCTACCTATTCCACTTCCCCGAGGACCCCGATTTGTCGCCTTGTCACCATCCGCGACTATGGTGTCGTCCCGAAAACGCGCCTTGGGCGACACCGAACCTGATGAAGTCGCACCACAGCCTCCATCCGAGTCGGATCTCCTCCAACGTATTAGAAGCTTATGGCAATTCGCGAACCTATTCCAGTGGATTTATCTCTTTGGCCGCGTTGTCAAGATCGACGAGAGTATCGATATTGATGTATGTAATTACCTTTCCTCACTTACATTAGAGCCTGATTCTGATCGTTGCGTGCTACCCTAGGACCTTGAAGCCGAATGCCTCAAACCGCAATCCACTGTTCTCGTCGATATCGGGCTCGCTTTATTGAGGTTCGTGTCGTCGCATCGGGGTCTAACGTACGTCAAGAGCTTCCCATCTCGAGAGAGGCATGACATGCTTATACAAACTCCAGCCATGATCTTTTTGACGAATACACCCGTCGGCAGTATGTTGCCAAAGCGCCAGATCGCAATCCTTTTGGAACTGGTGAACCACCAGCAAGGTTTAATGACTTCGATGCATTACTGAAGGTTCGACCACAACTTACCTTCGCTAGTATTTAACTGCTTACACCCAGCATCAAGATACGAGTTCTCCAACAGCTTACCCAGTGGGTAATGCTTCACCCTGAGCGCATTCGCGAGAAAATGGACGAACAGAAACCTAGTGACCAAACTGATTGGGTTGGTGGCCATCCTACCACTATCCTAGTATATTATAAGAAGCTAACGCAGCAGTAGCGCATTGAACCTACTGGGTGGGACAGTGAGGATCGCACATACTATATTCTAGATGACAATCGTCTCTACCGCCTAACGCCAGCCCCGCCTCCAACACCAGCATGGAAGCCGAAGAAGAATACCAAAAAGGCAAAAGCCGCAGCACGAGCCTCAAAAAGACGACGAACGTCGAGATCAGTCGCTCAAAGTCGTGACGCTGTTGACGATGATCCTACATCAGATGTCGAGGAAGTACGTGAGCCTGAAGACGATGGTCTCGGTGGCGCCAAATGGGAATGTATCGGAGTCAGCTTAAGTGATATCCAAAATTTTCTAGCTACTCTGCGGAAGACTCGTGATGACAATGAGAAGATTCTCAGAAGTACTATTGAAGAGCACTTATTACCAATTCTCGAGAAACAAGAGGAATCACGCAAGCGTAAGGCATTACAGAGAGAGAAAGAACTGCTCAATCTTGAAAAGATGGCTCATGCAAAGAGGTCAAGTCGTATTGCTAGCAAGGCAGAACAGCAAAAGCTACAGCAAAAGCTACAGCAACAGGCCAGAGAAGAGGAAGAGAAACGTCAGAGAGAGGAGAAAGCGGCAAGAAAGGAGGGACAACTCCGCTTAAAATTGGAAAGGGAACATGACAAACGGGCGAGATCAAGAGAGGAAAGACTGAAGGAACGACAAAATCGACGATTACAACATGAAGATGAACTCGCTCAGCTTTCGGAGGAAAATAAGAGCCTAGGTGGAGACAATCGGATGTCGGAACGACGACTCAAAGCCGAAATTGCCAAGAGTAAACGAGTTTTACAGGATCTAGAAGATGAAGCTGACGACTGGATTTTCGATTGTGTCTGTGGTATCTATGGACAGGTCGATGATGGCACGCATAGTGTCGCCTGCGAAAGGTGTAACATTTGGCAACATAGCAAATGCGTTGGCATCAGTGAAGATGAGGCCGACCGGGATGATTTTCATTTCCTCTGCAAAAGCTGCCGGCGCCACCCAGACGATACAAAACAGCCTATGATCAAGCTAAGAATCGCTCGGCCAGACACCTCGTCAACAACCCGGAGAGATAGCACGGAATCGCCTGTTCAACCACAGCCGGTGCTGGCAAAACCTTCCAATAGCGTGGTCCAATCAACAATAACAACACTCAATCGACCAGATATTCCACACCCTGTTCATGAAATCCAAGCTGTTGATCGATCTCAACTGCCTCCGGTCCCTCAGCCTTCAGGGTTCCCCAGTATTCCAGTAAAGTCAGCAAGACCAAACCATGTGCTTCCTCCAGTCTCACCGTATACCAACGGGGACGGAATTCACGCCTTCTCCTCACCACATCCAGCTTTGTCCCCACCAGAACAATCGCCCACCAAGTCGAGAGCCTACTCGACTCTTTTTAACTCCTCCTCGCCCGAGACAGAGGCTCGCTCGGCTTCGGGGCAAGTTAAACTACCCCAAACAGGAATGTTCTATCCTCCTACAAAGAGGAGTTCTCAGGGATCACCAAGTCATGTGCCGCCTGCCGCGAGTACGTCCGTACCATCAATACCGGCTAGATCCGATTCACCTCTGAAGAAACCCCTTGATACTACAAATAACTATTTGATAGTTAGTTCGCCACCGAGCATAACCCCCATAGCGTCTTCCATGGTCATTCAGACTCCAAATACAGTCACACAGGGCCAGCGAGCCGTACTTTCAACACCCCAGCTAGATAAGTCGGTCTTTGGTGCCGCCGATACCACCCCTAGTCTTCCACCAAGCAGAAATGGTATTTCGCCGATGAAACGTTCACCTCCTCCGCAGCGACGCGGCAGCAGAATTCATTCATCACCAGCTCCTGCAATCCTACCTCCAGCAACTACTTTATCCCCGTCTCCTTCACAACAAATACTTACACCACCGATTAAGCCAGCTGATCCTGTTCGGCCAGGGTAAAATGGCACTCCGGGAACTCTACAGATTACATATGATTAACGACGAATAGGCGAGGGCAGACTCGGATCATCGGCACCTCAAAAAAATGATGTGAGAGCCATTGCCAGGGATCTTCATATCCAAGTACGAGTCTGATAATATCTCATTATGATCCATGGCGGTTAGAAGTAACAGAGCGAGCTGCTTGTCGAACTATGCGCCCTGTAGTACGTCACGGTGTGGCATAGACGTGTCGAGTCTATATAAACATCATAGTGACAAATGAGGTTGCCCTAAAGTTGAGACGGGCATGTATAGGCGAATAGATTCCACCCTCGAAGTCTTATTATGAGGGTGAATGCCAAAAATAAATTGAAGAAACAGAATGTCGTTCGGAAGGGAGAAAATGAGAAGACGGAGACAATTGTATGAGATACGATGCATCTTGCGGCGTTAAGACGGGGTAGCTTATAATTAAGAGTCAGACGGCAGGCGTTTGTTTCCCTGCTGTCTCACATGATCATATTTATCACACTAGAGACGACAGTCGAGTAGTAACATAGATGTGTATAACACCAACGAGTCGATGCTTCTTCTAATAGGTGGCAGGTTCCATACTACAGAAACACGGCAGTAAATATAGGGATACGTAGGTTTGTTTCATTAAATCAAAATTGCACTAGTACACAATTTTATTGAATAATTGTCGCCAGGAGAAGAAGACACATCACGAGGGATTCAAATTGCAGCAATCCAACTTCGAGAATCAACGTGTCGTAACCGACCTAATTGCCACACCGACTATTGCCTACTCTAGTCCCATTATGTATGTGTTATGTATGTGTGTGCCTGTCTCGCCAACACGCCTACCGTAGAGGATATACATCGCCTAATTGTGCTCACACAGCCCGACAATGGAAGGCTAGGACCATTAAACCTATCGTCTTCCGCGAATTGCGAACCTAATAAACATGTACCCGCAACGACGAGAGCCCTGCACCATGATTGGCGATATTGATTTACATTGGGCTGATCTGTCGCACAGATCCGATGGTCTGGACGAACTGTTGGCCAGAGCGCCGAGACACATCTACAAATACGGACCAGGGGTTGACGCACCGTGTAATTTGGACCTATGGATGAACAGTTAACGTATGGACGCACACGATCTAGGCTGGTCAGCCCAAGAAGCGTGTAAGGTGAAATGCGGTAGGAAGCGTCATGACATCTTGTCTGCCATAGTTATAGTGGCAACCTGGTCCCAGTCACCGAGGTCATGTCTACAATAAAATCCCGCTACAGACTACCTAGGTAGAAGAAGAATTGCCATTATTCAGCTGTCCAACAGCCTCCAGGTAACAAGGGACGAAGCACTACCATTAGCTCGTCAGTGGAGTGGGAAGTCCATCCAGGCCAGCCAAAAACGAACACGAACCAAGATGTAATTAGACGTCGGAATAAGTGACCAACGCCTGAAAGAATACCTTGGCGAACTCTGTAAGTGGTGCTCATACCTTCGCCACTGTCATAGGCATCATTCAGCTCTTCGTGTCTATCTCCCCTTCCACTGGAGGCAGATATCAATTGATGTTCAAACAGTCAACAGCACTAATGCCAACAGCCGTCCTGCAAGCAGGGATGAGTAATGCAAACACTACATGACGGGGGGCGTGGATGACGATGAATACAACAGCAGAACATCGTCCAGGCCACCCAGTCTCGGTCACTACTGTGTGTACTTAAAAAGGAGAGCGGTGTGGGCGTAATTCCATGTAGGCTGGCAGTACATAAGCACACGAACATGAGAAAGAGAGCCCGAGCAAACCTCATGATTCCAGGACCCAAGGCAACCAGTATATACAGAGCCTCGCCTGCGCAGGACTAATGCGGGAGGAGGTAAAAGCTATGTAGGCTGTTTCTGCATTTGGATATTTTCTTCAACAGGACGTCAAAGGAATGCGGGCTGTGGCAATTCCTGGGTCTTACACACACGTTTTCGGCAGCCCAAGAAACAAGGATTCCAGAGCCTCCCTCTTCTGGCTCGCCTACCAGCGCCCAAAACGGGGCGGCTTCTACAGCTTGACAATGTTTCGCTTCCTGCCGGGAGGACTGAGTCGATCCCTGGTCGCAAATTGTCCCATACCTGTCTAGCCCGTCCCCAGATGGTGCCCGGCGGCATACCAAGCCCTTGGTCCATTCATCCAAACCATACTTTCTTACCATGATTCCGCCACACAATCTCCAAATCCCACGTGCCTTTTATGTATGCGGCCAGTCGTGTAGTGGGATGCCTGCAACGCAGTTTACTCACTTGAAATAGTTGTAGTCATCAAGCCTTGACCTTAAGCCCCTTTTCAATCCCCGGCATGGAGCATGACATTACATAACCCGGCAGAATAGAGAGAGCATAGAACAGTCCGGAATGCTCTGTGCCCAGGAGCAAATACATATCTGCACATTTCTCTCCTGAACACGGTCACAGACGGCCACAACTATGCTCCCCTGGGTGAGTTTGAGTAGTAATGCCCGGGCAAGGAAAACCCTTTCCCCTTTCCCCAGCGTTCCGCTTCACTGCCTCGCCTCTCGGCCCCTTCACTTTTCCGCAACCGGCGATGCCGCCGCAGAATGTCAAAGGAAAAGGGAAGAAAGGCAGTACAAATAACTACGGGCCCTAGATATTCTTCTTTCTCGGGCGAAATGAAAGGAAGTTTCTTTTTGTTGCCGTTACTGTACCTTAGATGTCGGTTTGACAAAGGCTGCATCCAGTCGTCTGTTCGTCGTCTTTGGGCTCCCATCTCGGTGACCATTACCTCAACCACCAGAGGCGCTTGGTCAACCTCAGTCCCAAGGATTTCTTTCTACATACGTACTTTGTGTGAAACAACTCCGAATAACGACTGGCAACACTGGGCTATATTTGGCATCCAACTTAATCATCGAGACGACCATCGACGAACCCACTCACCGACTCGTCGTCAGCTTATATGACCATATATTCACACAATCTATAAGTTACCCACCGACCTGGATTGAAAGGTTACACAGAAAAGAGTTGAATAAGCGTATTCACATTGCCAATATCATCGACGGGTCCTGCTGCTCCACGATTGTCTGTTTCTCCTTGAGGTACTGCTAACAAAGGCCACCAAAGAACAACCTGTAGGGCCTGTAGGTCAGAGCCGCTGCGTCAACCAGTAGTGCTCCTTCATCGATACCCCATATCAGTATCAACCGTAGTCAAGGGGGGTGTGTGCTCATCAATAATTCAACGCCCGGTTCATCCATCAGGGATATCATATCTACAATATACACACACGCCTATTTACCTTCGTCCCAGTAGGCCCTATCGCTGCTGTAGCTGGTACCTACAGTCTATCCCATCCCAGTCGGCCCCTCAACCTAACGCGGAGAGAGTGTGTCGGCCAAGGAACACCACAAGGGCACACCTATCTTGCGCTCGTTCCACCCTCGCTCGCCAATTCGACGTTCGCCACGGCAAAAACAGGCAGACACTGCATTAGGTTCGTGCCAGAAGTTCATTCCTTCACCTGACTGACCGGTCCTGCACGTACCCCTGTCCCCCCCCCCCGGCCCGTACCTTCATGTCATGCCCTGCTTCTATCATGTCCTGTGGCCTGCACTGCCCGTAAAGAAGAAAAAAAGCACAAACCCAATTTCTGACAGATCCCATGTGGCCACTACATCGCTTCTGCTACGGCTTTTTGGCTAAGGCTGGCTGTCGATCTGTGCTGGCCAGCAAACTAGCTAGCGGCTAGGTGAGCTGGGTGGGCGGCCATTGGGTATCATGTATAGCGAGCTTTATTTTATTTTTAACAAGTATAGAGAGAGAGAAAGAGAAAGATGTTGGGCGGGTCGATATGGGTAGAAGAGACGTATCAGGTAGCATTAAAGACTGATTCGCTGGCAGATACCTCAGACGGATGCTTCTGTTTCCTCGGCTCAACACACATGCCCACTTCCTCTCACACTTAGGCCCGAACACTTCGGCAACCCGTCGTCACTTGTCGTCTTCTCCCCGTGGAAGCAACCTAAGGAAATATCAGCCTCAGATCTTCTGCGATTTGTCCACCATTCCCTACGCCCGCCCATCTATGTCCCATCCCGAGCGTTAGCTACATCGTACGCCTGAAACAAGGCTTGTGGTCGCCTGGTCGGTCTTAGGAGCTTGAAGGGGTAGCATATTGCCAAATAGAGAGCAGAGATCAGTTAACCGACGATCCGAAAGCCACCCTTCTCATAGTCATCGCCCATACTGGCTTCTGTCTATCGACAATAGCTTCACTTGTCTGTCTATCTGTCTGCTAGTGCCCCTACATAGACCGTCGGTCTGACAACCATCCGACCTTGGAAACCCCCCATGCGGAGCTGAGTGCAATCGAGCTGGTTTGAGCTGGTCCCACGAGAACGATTAACTTGCGTGTGTCCTAACTATTATCAATCTGCCCTATGTATGTGTATGTACAGGCCAGATAGATCGGAACCCGGGAAACGTTAGAGGCCATTGCCCCCCCCCCCCCCCCCTATTTCAAGGAAATCCCTTTGAAGAATATCCTTCTTTTACTACTTTGCCGTTGTTGTACGATACCGCCTTTATCCTCCTTGCTATCAACCTTCCCGACCCGATTCACCGTTTAACAGTGCTGCTCATCCGGCTTTAAAGATTGGTCCCTTACTTCCTGGTTCTTATCTTACAACTCCTCACTCAGGAATAAGAGGAACCGATGAGATGGAGAAGGGCGATCCGCCATCCCCGGCACTCTCGAACACTTTCAACCAGACTGACGATGTGCTCCATAGCGGATTTCAGCATCTTATCCAACACAATGCGGCAGCTGCAGCTGATATAAGCAGCCACATGGGGTCGAATCCGAATTCTAGATATTCGAGCCCAGGCCCGCAGACTCATATGATGAACACCTATGACCACGCATCTTCCTACACAGCTCCTCCATATCCAGGAGGATATCATACAGGCTATCCCATAGACCCGAGCCCCTATCCCCAACTCCCCGACGTAAACTCCTCCGCGGTATGTTCTTTCGCATTGGGAATTACTTCGTCCTAGCTTGACCAACGATACTAACGCTCAGACACTGCCCAGACCTCTCACAACACATATAGCACACCCGGCACATCACCGCCGACACCAGTCCAAGCCGATGGAATAACAACCCGCAGCGGGCGGGCGATAATGAGACCAGCGACGGCGAGCACCCTGACACGGCCAGCGCGAATCGAGAAGCCGGCGCCGCGAGGTCGGGCGAAGAAGCGAAAGAGGGCGGTGGGGGATGCGTACGCAGAGCAATCGTCGTCGATCTCGCTCGCGGACCCGCTCAGCGAGCTGGTGAAGGGGATCACGACGATAGCGGACACGGACATCGAGGCGTACGTGAACCGGTCGCCGGAAGATCGGCAGCGCGAGGTAGCACAGTCCAAGACGGGAAAGGTAAAGCGACCGATGAACGCCTTCATGCTGTACCGCAAGGCGTACCAGAACCGGACCAAGGAGTGGAAGCGGCTGGACGACATCCGGCGCAAGGAGGAGGAGAGCAACTTGGCGAGCGAGGGCGGCAGGCCCGAGAAGGGCCACGACAACCACCAGGTCATCTCCCAGGTCTGCGGCATCAGCTGGAACATGGAGCCCCAGGATCTGCGCGACCAGTACGACGAGTGGGCCAAGATCGAGCGTAACAACCACAAGCTCGCCTTCCCGGACTATAAGTTTGCGCCGGCCAAGTCCAAGGTGAAGAAGGCCGCTGGTGGTGGCGGGGACGGCGACGGCCGCGGAGGAGGAGGAGGAGGGGGAGGGGGGGGACGTCACGGGGACCGCGACTCGGACGAGGACAATGCGTCGAATCTCGACGCCTACGAATGGGGCCAGTACAGCAGCGGGCCGCCGTCACGGAACGCGACGCGCTCAGCCCGGTTCCTGGACTCGATCGACGACGCCGACTACGCCTTACCGCATGGGTACCCGGGGTCGGCGTACACGTCGCCGTCGCCGGGTATGCAGGTGGCACGTCTGCCGACGGCGTACGTAGCGCAGGCGCCGATACAACACCACCCACACCACCCGCACCACCACCCGCATCCGTCGTCATTCCACTTCTCGAATCCGGGAAAGCAGCGGCCGGCGGACTACGGGTCAACGCTGGGGCCAGGCCAGTACTACCAGCAAAACACCGAGTTCACGCAGCAGATGTATCCGCAGACGTACGGCGGCGCCGGTGTCTACAGCGTCCGTCAGCAGGGGAGCCCGGCGTTCGTCGAGAACGTGATGATCAACAAGACAAACTCGCCGGCGTCGTCGTCGCTCCACAACTCGCCCGTCCTCGACCACCACCACCCGTACGGCGAGCTCGTGTACGGACAGCTGATCGCGCATCCACATCCACATCCGCATCATCCACATCCGCACACCATGCCGCCTCACTTGCAATCGCAGCACCTCATGCGTCACACAGCCGAGCACCAGATCGACCCGTCACTGATGGCGGCGCATCCGGGCGGGGGTCCCGGGCACGACACGACGTACGACAGCCTGGGGATCCTAGGTCTGGGACAGGCCGGCGACTTCGGCGCCGACAGTCTACCGACGTACCAGCTGGACCACCACGCGGGCGGACTCGGAGGGAGCCACATAGGGTCGCCGCATCCGCAGCAATTCGAGCAGGCTTATCACGCGCCGAACGAGACACACGACACCACGCCGGGAGCGGAAGGTGGTGGTGGAGGAGGAGGAGGAGCAGGAGGGACAGGGACAGGGGCAGGGGGAGGCAACAGCGATCCGACGATGACGGCGGCGGAGGCGAAGATGGGTTCCTCGGAGTGGGAGACAACGCTCGACGGGTCCACCGACTACCAGCTCGAGGACATCGACCGTCTCCTCGGGACGACGACGGGTAGTCCAGGGGGATAATAAGTAATTGCTCGTCTGACTAAGCGTTCCCACGCACACCAACACACAAACACACACACTTTCAATGCTCTTCTTCTTCTTCTTCTTCTTGGCTCCCCGGTCTTCGACTCTTCTACTCACTCTTCGTCGCCCTACTCTACTCTACTCCCTGCTTAAAAAACAAGAAAACAAGAAAGCAAGAAGGAAAGGAAGAAGGAAAAAGGTGGCGGATTACATGGGGAGATAAATGGATGCGGCTGGGCGTATTCATGGGCACAATGCTTGCTCTTCTTCTACATTGGCGAAGAATAGGAAGTGCGCATATGCGGTGACGGAATTTGGAAAGGGAAAAGAGGGGGGGAGGGAGAGGGAGAGGGTAGGAGAGACGAGAAGGGGGAAAGGCGAGGAGGGAGGGTCAAGGAGGAATAGACATTTGGAGCAAACCTCATCATTCATCTTGTATTTAATATTCCATTCTTCACACCCCCTTTTTTTGTTTTCCGGAAGTGAAAAAATTCTGCCCTTCCGTTTTTTCCCCCTTTATTTTGTTTTTGTTTTTTTGTGGCTTCTTCTTGTATCGATTCTGTACATCTGCATCATCGGAGTCCCTGCCAACTCTCTCCCTTGTTCGTGTGTATCGCCATCTGAAAACCCTGAAGCATTCGTTCATCCTTGGACACGAGACATAGAAATGCATGAGGGGGAGAGGGGGGCTACACGAATTATTAAACTTGGGAGAAATGAACATGGAAAAGAGGGAAACGTGATAGTATTGTGACTGGATTGCCCTGGGACATCTTGAGCATCTACCTTTTTCGCATGCTGAAAGCTTGTCCTTTTCTATCCTTGAGAGGGAGGCGATACAAGGCGGGGCAGGCTGTGGTTTTGGAAAGAGAGGCGCTATCATCTGCATTATTATCATCGTCGTCGCCTTTGATCATCATCATTTGGTTGGAACTTGGAACAGGAACCGAATACCCATGAAGCTAAGCTTGCATGCTGTGCGAGAAGTAAAGTCACTCTGGTGTCAAGGACCTTTAATGAATCAAAATGAACCTCCTCCGTTTCTTGATGATGTGAGAGTGGGAGTGGGAGAGAGTGTCTCTTTTTCCTTTTGGAGGAACACGAGCGTGAACATGAAATGGGGGTGCATGTTGTACACGACCATCATCTGTATTATCATCATGCCTGGCATGAGGCAGACAAGCAGAGATGGAGCGGTGATAGACAGAGATACACAATGGAATGAGATTGAAGAAAAGTCTCGGTTTTCCTCCTGTGTTTCTCTGTATTGATCCGGCCAGAACTGGTAAGGAAGCAAAGCTCTGCCTACTTACCTAGACACCTGCCCGCTCATAAGTGCTCGAAGAGATATAAATATATATGACATGGACCTTCTGTCCCGCGATGCAACAAGCTTATATAACTTACGTGGGTGGGTATCCATTGGCATGCGACTGTTTTAGGTGCCCATTCATTGTCCGGCCCAGATATGACTTGTTGCCCGCCCTTCCTAATACGACGACAAAGGACTGGCTGTGATTAGGAGGACAAGCGCGGTGATAGTGTATATATGCACTTGCTAGCATAGGTCGGTGTTGGCCCACTTGGGAGTCATCCCACATCGTAATTATCGCGTTTCGGCCGTGGAACATATGGTTCAATAGGATAGGTCATGGAACCTCCAACAAGCTAATACGGAACCACCAGGTCAGAGAATACCAAAGGGAATAAAGAAGTGGGGAGAAACAGCATCAATAAGAAATCTCGTTTCTGACGCTACAGCTCATCTTTGACCCGTTGATCACCAGTCGTCGGGGTATCCGCACGCCCTTCATCTTCCATCATCCTCTTTTTGGGGTTTGGTATCTCCTCGGCCGTACGGTCCCTCAACACAGTCTCCTCATTGCCCTCTGCCTCTTGATCCGGGGGTTTCCTCTGAGATTCATCAATGATCTTCCCGACTTCTTCTAACATTGACCCGTTTGGTTCCACTGCCTGTGATTCAATAGGGGGCGTGCCAACTTGGATAGTAGGGACGCCCCTGTTATTCATCTGCGCTTGTGGGGGACTAGAGCCGACCGAAGCCGCCCCTGAATCTGACTGGATTTGTGACCCTCGTAGCCCAACAGTGTTAGAAACTCCAACAGCAGTCCTAAATAACAGCTTCAGAGGCAGCCAGACCAACCACCAGGTCGGACCCCACAGTAGACGTCGGAAGATAAGCCACCCGATGGTAACAACTAGTAAATAGAATGCAGATTGCAGATACCACGTGTCTGTTTTTTGGCTCTTAAGCAAGGTACCGAGCAAGGCGCGAGAACTTGAGAGCATGGTGTCAAGGCTCGAGTAATTTTCCGAGAGTTGGGCAAGAGCCTCGGTCGATTCCTTGAGTGTATTGTGAGCGAAGTCACTCTTAACTAATTCAGCAGACATTAGGTCGTGCGTTCTCCGCATCGACTGCGTCACATCATGACTGGCGCTGATCATCTGTTCCTCCTTGGACATCTCCGAGGTCAGCTGTCGTCGACGGCGATGGGCCGGAGCGGCCGTGGCAGCGGTAGCCGACGCCGGAGTCGATGCGCCTGACCGCGGACTCGAGAACGACGCATAGAGAAGCTCTCGTTCCTGCCGCTGAGCAAGTTGTAGGTTGCGCTTCGCTGTGATCTGGGCTTTGCGGAAAGACTTTCGACAGCTACCCGAGTACCTTCAGCTGCATGTCCCCATGACGAGATCGCGATTCGACACCACAAAGAATCAAGGACAACTTACAGCTGTAGCTCCCGGTCGAGTCGCTCCGCGCCGTCCTTCAGCCGCTCCTTGTCATGCTGGAGGGCGCTTCCAGGTCGCCCCGGGCGTATATCAATGATCTCCTCCTTCAACAACTCGAGTTCCTCCTCCTGCTCCCGCAGTATCTGATTTATTTCGGAGCTCAACTCTGATCCCACATTGTCGTCATCAGCAACACCGAGCGGCACGGATCCGGGCTGGAAATCGAAGTTGGCGAGCCGGTGGATGAGCTCTTCAAGCTGACTTGTAGCTTCTTGCAGCACGTTCAGCCGGTCCTGCAAGTCGGTGAAGCGCTTTTCTAACAATTCCAGGGCCATCTTGGCAGCGAGCCTCTCAGCGCAAAACAACCAAGTGAAGGAGCTCAATCCGACGACTGTCCCTCACATTGTTCCACGGTGGCATTTTGGGCTTGTTAAACTGTGACGTTGTCAATGGCATAACCAGACCCACTCACTAATTATACTAGATAGGTCCCCTGTCTCCGGGAACTGTGGCTGGAGCAAGCACCCCTGCAGCGCCTTATCTTGTCATCATCCAAACCAGCCAAGCCACACACCCATGAGCTTCGAAAACCCTAGGCTTCAACTAACTACAGTACATATATACACAGCTAGCCATTGAGCGCGCAGGTACGCAGGACCCTCCGACTCGAGACAACGAAACGACGAATTTCTTCTCATAGGACTAGACTTATCAAGGAAATAAAATCAGGTCAGACCGTCCACGATGATCACGCGCTTCATCACCGAGGTGAACACCAAGTTCAACCCGTTCTCGCTGCGCTCGCGCTCGACGAGGTTATTCCTCAGCTACCTCCCTCCCAAGGCCCGCGCCCAAGGAATGCAGATCAACACGACCCTGCTCCCGCGAACGTCTGCCGAGCCAAGCACACTGAGTGTCAAGTTTAGTGCGTCGTATTTCACCTCAATTCGTCGCTCCCGTCTTCCGGCTTTTCTTTCATGATGTCGTACTGACATGACCGGTTCTTTACAGAGGATGGAAAAGAGATGAAGCTTGATGGCGAAATTCTGGGCATTAAAGGCATCATTGAAGAAGTCGACAGACACTCACGCGCCCTACAAAAGCAGGCAGACCTTGCCGACGGCTAGACGAATTCAACGACCCCCTAATCTTCCTGTACATCTACGACGAGCATTGAAAGGCGTTTTTGGGTTCTCTGAGCGCGATACCACTCTGTTGGATGGCTGTATATTGTACATTTAACAATTACTGAGAATCAACAACAAATCCAGGTAATGGAGTTTGTGATGTGGTTTGGGTTATAGCCGGCGTATCTGTGACAATGTGTTCATTTAATGGCACGAATCTGTTAGTCTTCGCGCTATAGCACACACGAGGGGCCACATATTAAGTTGCAAGGGAAGGCATCGAGTTCCAGCGAAGCACAAACTACTATAGTTCTACACGGCCACAAAACACGTATCAGAAGAAATTGTGTCGGAATAGGAACAAGCACAAGGGCCATCAAGTTTTGTACGATGCCCGCCAGTCTCAATATTCAACAAATTCTACACCACCAAATATGTCCGTCATTATTGGCCTACCCAGCTACCCTTATTTTTTTTTTCCTTTTTGGAACAGAGTCTATATGTGCTGAATTGACTGACGCATGTGGTGGCGGTTTAATGCCACGCTGGGTATTTTATGGTGAATATGTGCGGGGAAACTTTTGTCTAAGACCAACCCGATAAACTTAGGCAGCGGCACCGCTGATGAAGAACCATTTGTCGATTGAGCTGTCAATTGGCTCAGGCGGCAGGTTCTGGTTGGGGGGTAGAGGAGGGAGTTGGTCGGGAGTGACACGGCTAGGCGAGTGGGAGACGGTCAAGTTGGTGCTATGGGAGATGTTAGCCTTATTAATTGGAGTCGTGAATGAGGACACATACGTTGAAATACCACCTGGCTTGGTCTTGCCGGTAATAAGCTTCTCCCATGCCTCGGCACATTCGTGGATGACATCAAAAGCGTATCTATAAGCCGTGTTAGTCGAGAATTGAGGTAGCCAATGGGTCATTCAGACTTACGCCTTATTCTTACACTCGCCGGTGAAGGCGAATTGGTTCTCGGGCTTTCCATCAGGGATCTTGTAGATACGGAACCACTCGTTGGTAGCACGCAGAAGACCGGGGAGGTGGCGCTCGACATCCTCCACGTCGTTGAGCTTGGAAGCCAAAGGATCATTCACATCAACAACGATGACCTTCCAGTCAGTCTCCTCTTCATCGAGCAGAGCCATAACGCCGAGGACCTTGACCTGCTTGACCTGGCCGGTGTAGCCGACAAGCTCACCAATCTCGCAGACATCGAGCGGGTCGTTATCGCCCTTGGCCTTGGTCTCCGGGTGGACAGAGTTGGGGTCCTCCCAGGTCTGTGGGAGAGCAGATTGGGTCAGTCCATATCACAACACCCGGGCGAGCGGAACGAAGCGGCTAAGCCAGACTTCACACTTACCTGGGGGAAGGCACCGTAGTTCCATAGATAACCCTTGTGGGGGAAACAGTTACGGACAAATCGAAGCTTGCCCTTCTTCACGTCTTGCTTGATGGGGTTAAGGAGCTCGTCCTTGGAGATCTAAAGGGAATTGAAGAGTTAGCGGCCGACGTAGAGGGTCGACAGCGAAGGATAGGCACGAAAATACCTCGAGCTTGGCGTTGGTCCATCTTGGGATCTCAACAATCATGTTGAGAATGGTCTGCTCCTTGTTGGCATAGAGGGGAATGTCGTGGAAGGGCGAGACGGGAACGCCATTCTCCTCGATGTAAACGCGGTGCTCCAAGGTATTGGGAGCAGCAACCTTGCGAGTGCTGTATGGAGAGGACATTTTGGAAGATTTGTGGAGGTCTGGCTTGAAAGACGACGAGGGTGAGCCCGACAAGTGTCGAGCAAGCTGAGCTGAACGTCGGGAAGCTATGTTGGCGACGGTGGTGGACGTGCAAACAGGCGGTGATAGTAATGGTGATGATGGCAGTGAGGAAGAGGAAAGGGTGCGGGATGAGGGGAGGATTGCTGCAGCTTGCGTATGCAACGAATTCAAATTCGATTTACGAGTTAAGCAGGGTGCTGTAGCAGTGACAGTGGTGACAGTGGCAGTGACAGCGGTGTAGACGTTATCGGCAGCAGAGGAGGAGGGGGAGGGGGCGGGGCGGTGCGCTAGAAGGGGAGGGGTTGTGCCGTTCCTGGTTGTCCTACAGGGTCCCGTCAGCAAACGGGGCGGCCGCGTGTGATTGGCGCGGCCTCCTGAATGTATTACTAGTCGTCCAGTCGGCAAGATTGGTGGGCGAGCTTGCGGCTGAGGTCGCTTTGTTGGTTGTTTCGGTAGTGCGGAAACCCTTCTCTGCAGAATCTGCTCGATCGCCCGTGATGATGATGCCATTGCCTCCCCAGCAACAACCAAGGAAGCGATCCTAATATACAATAAGATAAGACAGATGGATAACACCAAAATTGCACTATTATTAGGTTCGCTGTAAGGCAAATAAGCAACGGGCTAGAGGAAGGATACTGGGTATACAAATTTTTGGGCTTATCGGAGAGCGAAATACCTACCGACCTGTCAGATAGGGAGGTTTTACTGTGCTGAATTATGGCCCTGAACTATAATGGGACTCGGGAATTTCACCTGAGCCATGCCGCTTTTGGAGTTTACCTACATAAGACCCTCTGTGCACAAGCCAAGAAAGAAAACAAATTTACCTATCTACCTATAATACTGTTGACTTCATAATTCCATTTATTACTTGCAGTAAGTACCTTTAGAAGCCCTATGTAATCAGAGGGGTTAGTTAGGTAGAAGGATAGCTATAACTAGATAAGTACGTAAGTAGGCAAGCAGAGCTTTATTAATCCCCCGAGCTGTGGAGACTTCGAGTATCACCTTGGTAGGTACTTAGTAGGTAGGTATGAAAGCGGAATTGAACTTGGGCTCCTAGTGGAAAAGGTAAAAGTGCGTATATAAGTAGCTAGATACATCAAGGTTCACCACCTTTATAACGTTCTATTCTACTTTTTCTAGTAATGTACTGGTATAGTTCTGCATAGAGCTGCAGTTTTGTTCCGTGATAATTTGTTGGCATGGAGAGTAGAACGTGAACGCGAAACGGCCGCTGCAAGATGACGTGAATATCACGCCTTGTGTACTGATGGCAGGAAATCCGCCAGAAGGCGAAGGAATTATCAGACTAATTTTTGGAAGGAGTAGCTTTAGATTACAATTAATGTTCTGTATGCTGCAGAAACAAACACATTTGAGGTGATGGAGATCATGAAGTCGCTACTCAAAGGGTAGAATGGTTGCGGAAACGCTTAGCATTAAACAGTTGCGATAGAAAACTGGCGAAGCGGAGATGAGTGCCTAATAAATTAGATAGTTAGTTTAACAAGCTATTATATACTATAATATTCCACAGCTTACCATGATGATATTGCCAATCGATTTACGATTTAGTCCTCGTTGTTGGCTGGTATGGCATTTCTTTCACTGATGTAACGTCCCACGCGTCTCTCTTCACAAGTTTCTCGGTGCGTCGATCCGGGAACAAAACGACGAGCATCTCCGACTCGGTGCGCTCGCGGAGTATCTTGAGTTCTTTCCATGTGATATCGCAAACCCGGACATCTTCGACAGCAAAGTCAGTCAATAGGTCTACTGTTTTAGTATCAAGAATCTTCGGAATATACGATAGGCCCGCTAGCTTCTGCAGCTTCTCGGGGCTGTCGACGGGGCCGTCGCTGCGGATCAGTACCGGGAACCGCGGCTCGGGGCGCCGAATGCCTGCATGGAAGGCAGCAATCGCCGCGTTCCAGACTTCGGGCTTCCAGGGAAAACGGGGGTCGCCTTGATTCAGAGACTCTATCTTTGATTTCCCGAGCTTGACTCTCAAGTCGTCTGCCATTTTAATACGAGCAATTTGGGGCAAAAGAGGTCAGAGGTTTAAGATGCGACGCGGTATGCAGTGACTTACGGGAGGATATGAGGACGGTGGGCCACTACCACATACTTCCGACAATAAAAATTTAGGCCAGAGGTGGGGTAAATTCCCATTTATTTTACAACAATTACACTTAATTACACTTAATACACCACAATCACAACCTTCTATTTCACTATAAGGAAATAAAGGGTATTATAGCAATAATAATAATAATACTGCCTTTTTTTTTATAAATAAAGCTTGAAATTCTGTTTGTCGGAGGGGTGTGGTAGTGGCCCATTTCAACTAAAGAATCAAAGTATTAAGCATTAAAAATGCTAGAATTAAATAAAAAAATACATAAATATTCTAATCTAATTAAATATAAGTTAATTCAATTAAATAAACTAAATTAGAACATTAATTGTTGGGAAATAAACGGTAGTTTAGTTCGTTTACCCCGCTAAATTCTTATTGTCGGTTGAATGTGGTAGTGGCCCTCCATATATGAGGGGCTTTTGAACTATCATTGGCAAAGGTAGGTGTCCGATTAGAGAAAAAAGTGGGCACCAAGGGACCTCTACTTAGGTACATGCCTGTATAAAACATGCGTTCAGGGAATTCCTATGGTCATCAGTCTGAGACCCGGACTGAGGCAGTAAGTCAACCATTGGGCGCTTAGAGAGGTAACTACTACTAGGTAGGCGGCCAATCAAGAATTCTTGAGAAGAGCTAATGTCACCTAACTCCCATGCGTCTGGAAGCGATCAATATCGGCAACTCATTTTCCAGTGCTATTTTTACGATAGCGCTTATGACTCTGCTCCAGCCCGTTCACGGTGGTTCAGCCTCACTTGAACCTGTCTGTGCTGGTTTCGGCCTGCCCATGTTGGCCAGGCTGGCTGAGTGACAACCTCCTAATATATCCTTATTTGACCAGAACAGAGCCGACAGTATCGAGTGTCTCTAATCAGATCATCGGAGAACCTTTCTCTTTCATGTGACAATAGACTTCCTACACGAACATGTCTTCATGCTCTATGGCCGTCGAGCAAACGTACCTACCCTAAGGCATAGGCCGCTTGGAGAAGTCATTGCTCGGCGCCTATCCACGAAGTCGATGTCCACCGTTTGGCGTTATCGAGCTAATTTCGGCATTTCTCGGATTACGAGTCTGCTGTCTACTGCTAAAGCATGGCTATCTCAAATCCAGCCCCCAAGGACGTGTATGTTAGGCCATTACCTTCTGATAGGATAACACATGATTTGGCCAGGTGGCCAAGCCCATTTTGCAGCCAGCTCAACGCCGCGCTATTGGGCCATCCGATATGTATCATATATAAGAAGAGTGTGTTGCCTAAGATAATAGACAGGGTTTGAAAACAACTATGAGGCTGCGGTTCGCTCCTAATCAGATAATACCTAGAAGCTAATACAACACTCCAGAGACTCAATTTACCGTACCCGATGACAGAGATGAGAGCCGCAAACGGATGAATCGAGAAATCATGCGTGCGCAAATCGTCGATGCTCTTCAACGCGCAAACGTTCCGGCTGGCTTAACCACTAGCAACTATGATGAATGGACTGTTGTCGACGAACGCAGCCTTGACGAAGTGGGGGATTTCTGTAGGAGATGGTCCCCTCAATGTCTAATACGGAGCCAGCTTGTTAATGTGTTTGCGTAGGGCGTGTCGAAATTGTTTCGAGGACACTCTTCACGGCAGAAGAGTGGCAAGACGAAGTGGATCTAGTCTTCGTAGCTTTGAACGCAGGTTGGGAGATCACTCTGACAACTGGCTGCGCAATGCACGTTCATGTGTCCACTGGCACCATGGACGAAGACCGATTTACCATGGACGAAGTTCGGCGACTTCTGAAGGCAATCGCTCTCTTTGATGAAGCCATAACCGAGATAATGCCCGCACACCGAAAGAATAACGAATGGGCAATGTCGAACGTACAAGGTCGAGAGGCCCCAGCTGATCTGAAGCAATTGTATGAAGCTGTCCCAACTCGGACGTGGGCGCCTGTGTTCAAGAAATTCGACAAGATCAAGATGAAACAAATGGTGTTTATAGAGATGGGAAAAAGACGATCCATGTCTTGGAACTTTTCCAACCTTGTCGCTCAGTGCGGTACTATAACAAGGGCTGTATGTCAGGGCTTGGAACTGAGTGATTGACTCTTTATTCTGCATATAATAATCTGTTATGGCTGCAAAGGTCCATGCCTCCCATCGGGGCTGTTGCCGAGCATGGTGGCTGTCCTTGAGTCTATATACAATTGGTTCGGGGCTTCCTAACCTCCGTGGTCCGCCCATATGTCTCAGATTAGCGAGGGCTGAATAGCTTTACTTTTGGTACGCGAAACAGTTTCAATAAGTCTCAATTCAGCGTGGTACGGTCCCAGTGTCTCACCGAACTATGCATCCGGAGATAGCACAAGGTGTTCAGCTGGTCCGATGCGTGTAACAGGTACTGTGGAGTTTAGGCGACCTCCTTCAGTCCGAACCGCGGCTGAGGCAAGGCATTGCCACTGATTTTAGCCAGTATACCACCTCGAACGGCTACCTTAGTGTACCTGAACTCGCCAGCTTTTTGACCATCGGGATCGAGAGGCTGGATAGAACTTGTCGAGGGTCTCTTAACACAGAAGCTATAAAAGAAGACCACAGTCCCCCTACAGTCTATACATATCTTGAGTTGCAAGCAATTGCTCGAAAGAAGGCCGAGAAGAACAAAACGGGTAGCCCGTTTGTTGTCAAGGTACGTCATAATTACCTAAATACCATTTTTTCCAGGTGATCTGAGAGTCATACTAATCGGTAATTTAGGCCAACTCACGTCCGACTACTCCAGTATCCCAATCTAACTTTCCGACCAAACGTTCGAATGCCTCCAATAATTAGCTCCAAAAAGTCTGGCCATAATAGGAAGTAGTGATCTTAAGCATTGTGCTTGTTTCCATAAGAGTTGGAGGTTTAGATGTATAGAGCCATCATTTAGTTCGTCGTAAGATCATGTTGAGTATAGGATATGTGTCGTTGTTTTACTTATAGAGTTAAAGGGTCACAATCGCAGGGACGAGTTTTCCATCTAAAGGTCGGAGCAGTTATGATGCTTACCTATCTAAGTACCGTATGCAATGCATTTTCTTTTGGCTACAAATGCCCGTATACTACATACACCTAGTAGTAGGTATCCCCGACTCTCCCAATTTAGAATCAAACGAAGTCGGAACCCCCAGGACCGCTAAGAACCCAACCCGTATACCGTGTTACCTCTTGCTAACACCTGATATTAAACAGCACGATAACAACGTATGTGAAGTGTTGAACTCTACATATAGAGCGTGTGCTATTGATATTGAGCTCCCCGAGTCAATTCTGCTTCAGCTCGATATGGGTACTCTATTGGTGTTAGCTTCACGAGTCAGCCAGACATGCAATGGAATCATAAATAAGTCTGTTTCAATCTAACGAGCACTTTATTTCCAGCTTATCCTAATGTCCTGAAAATCTACTTCGTCGGCCATCCATCTAACTAGCTGGAATTCAGCTTTCAATTGGTCGTCGTCCGCAGCTGGCTCACATCGGCTTTCTCGAGGCGCAAGCTTAGAGACTTTATCCCCTGAAGTACAAACGGATCATCCGTGGCATTGTCGTTGTCCACTAACTGCGCACGTCTGTCCTGTTTGGCTGATCGTCTGCGAGGTGTGGTAATCACTTCGTAATATCGGTACCAAAAATGCGGTATCTCTACGACATCACCAGGAAGTATGCGTAAGCAAGTACCTAATAGCGTTATGGCGTGTACCGAATCCGTGCTCGGTACGGCCTTAAATCCCGAGGGCCTCGATTTCCTCCCTGGTCGGAATCTTGAGGGTACGTCCCAGGAGTTTAAAGGTGAGCACCTCACTCACGCTCGCGGGCGATTGGCTCAAGTTCACGCTTCACCTCTGTGTACAATTGCGTCTCTCCCCCTACTAAAAAGGTATCTTGGGGGCTGCTTCTTCGACGCGGATAATTTATATGGCTGCCCACGTCGTGCCGACCCCTTTTACACCATACCATGTGCTGCAGCATCGTAGGAAAAGGGGGGACGATCCCAGATCCTCATTCCCTAGAGGCCCCGAGGTAGCGGATTTGACACCACAAAATATTCATGAAGTTGAAGTTGCCTGTCGCAAGCTTAGGCGAAAGCAGGCGACCCGGAGAGAGATGCTTGTCCCCTGGCCTCCACCTTCTTGTCTCGGTTTCTTAAGGATAGGAGACGTGGAACATTCACTACAATATCTAAATGGGCTTTACTACGTTCAAACAACTTTACTCGAACCAGGGACAGGCCCAGCCTCTTCAGGGTTGTGTACGAGAACACTCTATGACGTGGTTCCTTGTCGTTTGGGACTAGGCATAGGGGCTGTATGCTACGCCCACCGCTATGGAGTGTTGTCGACGGTTACCCCAAGAAACGGACGTCGTGGTAGAATTCTATCATACGTTGAACTCAGGGCGTGTAGAGCACCGTGAGCCTCTGGATTTTTCGCTTTTCAAAAGCACATTACGCAGCGAAGCTTACGGTGATATCGATATTATTGTTGGCGAGGAACGAATCGGATGGGGGATAACGATCCTATCGATCGCTCGTTGCTCCTGTAATAATCCACTAAACGCCATCCTGACGACGGACGATTTGGTCTTGCCATGGTTTGGTTCGTTAATAGGGCTTTGGAGGCTTGATTGCGGCCGAGTAGCTGATTTCGTTGGCTTGAAGGGACTTATTACCTAAGGAGGTTTTTAACTTCCCAAAATTAACAGTTTCAAGAGACACAAACATAAGCTAATAAAAAGGATCTCGATAGCAAGACTCCATATTTCATCGACTATACACATAAACATGACTGTTAGACGTTTCTGTTTCCATAACTTATGTGTAGCTACCACATCCTCCTCATCTGCCTCAGGATAGGCTAAGCCGAGCCCTGATCCTGAGTATAAGCAGCGAGTACACTAAGCCGAGTTTATCTTTAAGTAGCCAAGGACATTTTGAACCCTAGATCCTAACCTGCTACCGGTATTCATGTTATGCTTGACCAGGGGTTATCTGCTGCAGTATCTATCTACCGTGCCATTCGGGACTTCTAATTTGTCAACAAGCGCGTTAGCGAATCTGATGACGGTATAATAAGTTGGTGATATTACTATCTTACTGCTTAATTCAGTTCACCTGTAGCAGGGACAGCTTTCATGTATGCGGCTAATCATGTCTCATAACCTCCTCTTTTCTCTTTTCGTCATACCTAAATACGAACCCACCTAACTTGTTTCTCACTTGATAACATTTGACATGACGATGATATTACTGTACTATCAGAAAGGAAGAGGAAAGAGAAACAGTTATTCGGTATAGAGGTGCACGACCGTCCTACCTTCAGGAGTCATGTGAGCCGGCTAATACCAAGGGTGTCTGACGCAGCTCAATCAATCAATGAGAAACTCAAGCAGATGGTTAATCGACCAGGCGGCATATACACATATATACTACTTAACCTACCGTGTGATTTTGATAGAATCTTTCAATCTTGTCAACTAGGATAGCATTACCGAGTTGCACCGCTTTTTCTCACGACGACGACCACCACCACCCATCGTTAGTCCCATTATAGAGAATATGAGGGAATTTCCGCCAGCGCCGTCATAACATGGTATCTATCTACCTAGCTCTCGATTACGTGTGTACCACACATATGGATGTCTAATCAATTTATTACGACGCTTACCTCCGTCAAGCGACTTACGTAAAGTGATGTTATCATAGCTCGACGCTGGATGCATGATGTCTTAGATCAGCGGGAAGGCCACATGGGAAGGGACCAATAGACAGGTGGAGGTTACATCTGCCGAGATACAGTAGTACGCCTCCCCCTCTCTGCGCTGTGTTCTTACCTAAGCCGGATGATGCGTGCGTACTATAAGGCTAAGGAAGCGCCATCGCGACAGACGTACGATTTTGGGGTAGCCTGCTTCCTGTCTGAATATCCTGCATCATAGACGACTTACCAGGCTGAGTTGGATTGATAATATCAAAACCGAGATGAAACGGCCGGCGTGTTTCGACGGCGATGAGCTAGCCTTATGCTCAGTCAAGCGGCGCAATCGTGAATGACGCTAGCTTTACCCGACCTGTCTGCATCAGGTTCTAATTAATCCAGGGGAGGAGAAGTGGTAGGGAACGAGATATCCCAATCCCTAGGGTGTTTGAATCCTAAGGAACTCGGCGATTCACGATTCACTGCATTGACAGTGCTCGATCGAGAGTTCAAACTATAAGCGCTTCAACTAAGAGTCGTCAACTGCGCTAGAAGGACCATTCAGCCCTCCTAGCCAGCCGTAAACTCACGAGCGCCGCATCGTGCGCAGTCTTTCCGGCCGCTTCAACGACGCGCGCGACCTCCTGTCTCACTGTTAGCCCCTAAGTCATGCTTTTGAACGAGCTAATTGTCAGAAAACAGGGAATGTCACGGATTTCCTACCAAACTAGCTGCTACCTCGAAATAGAAGGCAGCTGTTACTTACCGTCATTCTCTGCACGGGTAGATCCTCATTGTTTGAGACGGGAAAGCGCTCAGCTACTTACCTAGTCGATGCTACGAGTCGAAACGTCTCGAACGACAGCCCAGCTTCGCGTTGTCGCCAATAGGCGATCTATAAGCACTGCGATACGGCACACCGCCTACCTTGAATTGAGCTCGCGATGCGAGCTAGAGAAGACGAGAAGAAAGAGAAATAGACGGAGAAGGAGACAGTGAGCACTTGCTACACAGATGCGACTCAAATATCTGTTGTCGCGGGCTGTTTTCCCGACGAGAAACGATATCAAATTCACTCGGAAACGACCTACAAAATCACCGGAGCACGACTAGCGATATATCTAGCACACGGCGGTGACCTGGGGATTTGAAAGAGGAAAAGAGAGGCACTGGGAAACCTACGCTCTGGTAATACACAGACCTATATATATACATATATGTAAATATATAAGAGACGGAATTATACGTATGAGCAGATGTGAAGAGAGAAAGCAAGGAAGCAAGGCTTTGGTCAAGTGGCACAGGGCGCGGTAAATATAGGTTGGAGTGTTGTTGCCAT
This sequence comes from Xylaria sp. FL1777, assembly GCA_022578965.1. Classification (NCBI taxonomy): domain Eukaryota; kingdom Fungi; phylum Ascomycota; class Sordariomycetes; order Xylariales; family Xylariaceae; genus Xylaria; species Xylaria sp. FL1777. Next base: position 35,312 of record MU400743.1, on the reverse strand, counting down.
TTGCCATCGATGGTACAACAAGTGGGTCTCGGTGAAGCTCTGGACGATTAGGCGTCGAAGACGGGGATCGCCAGAAACAAGCGAGAACGGGCGGGCGTGTCCACGATACAACCTAAAGCCGGAATCGAGACGGTCAAAACCAGGCAAAACCTGAGGGCGCTTATCGGTAGAGTTGACTTTGACTAGTATACCTATACTTACTTGGTGTACATAATTAGATGTGCTGGCAGAAGCAAGCTGCAGGCGGCCTTGGCGGATGGCCATGCACACTGTACCTCTGCTGCACTGCACTACCTGCCTACATCGCTGCATCCCATGTCCAGAACCCTCACAGCTCACGCCGATTTCCTAATCCGTCAGCAACTAACAAGAGCTCCCTCACCAGGGGTTTCACGGCGACTTGTAAGCTTTCTACAGAGAACGAACGGCGTCGTCAAGCTCGAAACGTGAATATAAAAGCTTCCTATGCCGTCGACGTAGATCATTCTGCCCGTCTAGAAAAATGGCCCCCAATCTAAAAGGCGTCGGCGAGAGCTCCAGGTCCATGGCCGTCACATGATCCAGGGAAGAGGTTCGCTCATGTACGACATTCCTCCAACTTGCATTGGGAGAGCTGTCAATTTTCGGTCAGGCAAGGGTTCCTCATTCGTCAATGGAACAGTCTTGGCCGGGGTGCGCAGCCAATCAGCGTCAACCTCGCCAGTAACCCGTACTGGCTACTCGCAGGAGCACGACAAGTGGTCGTCCTCGAGCTACTTTCATGTCTCAGGCTTCATTGAGACTTCACAATTTGTGACTCTAGACTCAAGTTCACTTATCGTAAATTCCCCCCCACAGGTACCAAGCAGCCAAAGTACCCGCTGGTCCTCGCTGATTCGTGTTGCGTGTTCGTCTGACAAGGAACGGTACGGTACTTGGCTTAGCCGACTTACACGGCCCACGCAGGCATCATGACCCCGACCCCCCAGCTATCCCAGCTCGTCTCCCAGGTACCTGGGTTCATAAACGAGCATTCCAAGAGGAGACGTGACACCCCGACCCTTGACCTTTCCCAATATTTTGACTTTTCCGCTTTCTACGAAGGGAACGAGCCACCGAGCCCCGGAACTCGGAGCAGGTCGGTGGCCTCGTCCGACCCGGGGCTCACGTCCGGCCCGTCTGAGGAAGACGGCGCTCCCTCACCCGGTCCTACCTTTGAGCCTTACCATAAGGAGGCCATTAAGCAAATAAAGCAACAGGATGATCGTTTCACCGTCCCGGAACGAGAGATTCGACCCAAAGGCGGGTTGCCGTACCCTTCTAAGATCCATCTTGACAATGTGCCAAGTCCTACAGGATCAAGCTCATCCGGTAGCAATGTCGTGATTCTTTCTAACCCAGGATCGCCAACCATGTTGTTCGATGCTGTGGCTGAGGAAAACCATTCCCTCCGTGGCAAGCGAACCAAACCTTTGAATAACCCTGAGAAGGTTGCCGTGATGCGGAAGCTCGGTGCCTGTTACCGCTGCAAAGCACGCAAAGTGCCAGTAGGTAGATGAAATACCACCCGTAATCACAGTGCTGACACTCCATGCAGTGTGATGAAGGCGTCCCGTGCTCTAGCTGCATTAGGGATGCAAGCAAAATCCAACATACAGACTGCGACGATCTAGCCGAGCAGATCTGTTTTCGTCAACAGCCAACAACTGTGTTCAGTGAGATTAACAGGATCATCTGTAAGCCATTCTGTAAATCCCCTCACCGTAGATGGTGATTATATAGAGGGTCCTAATGTCCCTTTAGGTGCCGAAATGCCGCCTCGAGGCAAAGCATCGGGAACCACGCACGACTTCACCATCTTGTTTAGCCCACGCCAGCCTCATTCGAAATTGACGATCCCAGTCTCGCGTGTCGAATACGAAATATATGACAGATCGTCACATTGCTTTGGAATGCGAGGTACAAAATATCAGCTCAACTTGGATAACTTCTCACTAGATGAGATCATGCTTGTCCAGTGGGCGTCGTCGCAAATGAAAATGGAGGATGATGGTTTTCAATCCGCTTTGGACCACCTCGTCATATCTTGCATGGGGTATGGCCGACCGGATATCTTGCCACATGTTAGCACAGGCCTGACTATTTCGTGACGGCTACCACTGACTCTTGCGTAGTCTGATCTCCTTCATAAAGTCCACAAACTTAGGTGCTTATACAAGATATGGAGACATCCCAGCTTTGTCTACCAGGAGCAATCTTACAGCAATTATGAGCAGCTTCCTTCTGAGATCCATCGAATCCTGAAGGCAATGGCTGCGAAGTTGATAAAAGGGATCGAAAATGATGTCCTGAATGAATTGGCAGGAAGGCGGCCAAAGTCGGCAGCAGATCGATTGCTATTATGGGCATCCATGATGCAAGTCGTTCTTCTATACCATGATTTGATCACTATTGTGAGCTCTCAAGGTAGGTGCCAAGTATCTGTGAGTTGTCTCGACGAGTCTGACTAATATTGTGCCAAGAACCATGGATCCACAAAGACCTACAGCGAAGAGCTGAGGGCTTGATGAATTACGCCGTGGTGATGTGTGACTTGCATTTCGGCAAGAAGAAGCCCACACTGACAAGCGAATACGGAGTCCAATTAATAAGTTGCTTCGAGAAGGTTGAATGTCTGCAAATGAAATTCTGTAAGTTGAATAAGCCACCATGTGACTTGTAACCAGTTTGAGAGCGCGGTTTCTAACTAGATGACCAGTTGCAGAAGTTCGGCAGCGCAATCGACCATCAGACAAACTATTAATCGTCCTATTAGCCAAGTATCAGAAATGCTCAACGCGGTCTCGGATGCCGCCGCCGCAAAAACGGTTAAGAAAATAAAGCTCAACACTTCTGCTACTTTCCTGATAGTTTCCCATTGTATTCTGGATATCTCATTTAGAGATATTAGGCACAATGCTTGATTCATGAACAGGCACGAGATCAAGGATTGGAGTATAGGAGTTTGGTCATAGCGGAGATACCCATTTATCGTCTTTTGAGCATACGTTTGCCTCCGAGTCATGAAGCTACGATCGCGCAGAACGAGCAACACCCAGTATGAAATTCAGATTTCGGGGTGCTGGAACAATTCTATAGAGGCCGGGTGGCGCTTCTGTCATTGTTGTTCTTGGATCGAATTTCTTTTGTTTTTGTTCTTTTTTTGGTTTGAATATCGCTGCCAGTAAGGCTTCGTCGTAGGGCGAAGATTGCTGCGAATAGCAGGGGCCATGTATATCAATACTAGCTGCAGGGTCGTTATACGGGCACTGTACTCAATGAAATATTATGATTCCATCAATCGCACAAGCACCTCAACTTTGTGGCAATGCTCTTTAGTGCCGTCTATTAGTTTCCCGACATTATTGAACGAATCGGCAATGTGATGATTCAAAATATGGTATAAAGTTGGGCTCAAAGTCACCGTGAGTTGAATTTTGGTTTTATTTTTGCCCTTAATGAGCTGTGCGCCGAAACTATGAAACTGTTAGGAAACCACGAATTGGAAAGGACAGTAAACTCACCTGACAGCTTTCTCGAGCTGTTCCTCATCCTCGGGCATTCGGGGATATAGCTGAGAAAGCAAGTGTGCAACTCCTCCAATATACTCTGCCCAGAAGATTGCTTCTGGACTCTCCTGGCGAACAAGCTTTTGTAGGCCAATGAATAACTGTTGATCAATAGGTCCAAGAGTAGCGCCCCATCTAAAGCAAAGTGTAAGGCCAAGCACAGACCGGGCTAAATGGGTGAATCCAGGTACACTGGGATCACGGTCAAGGGATTGATGTAGTTGAAATGAGGCATTACTTTCGCTGGGTTCTCCGCTTCTTAACCAAATCTCGCTGGCAAAAAGCGGTCCAAGTCCTAAAGTAAGGACAGTTGGGATATTCGAATAATCCATGCTTGAAGGGAGAGCAGACTGTATCATTTTAATGACGGCGTCCAAAGCTGCAGGGCTTGTATTCTTGCCATGATGCAAGAGTGGCAGAGGACTAGCTTCTCTGACGCTTATAGGAAGTTTCATGAATAACGCGCCCTCCCGATTTCCGCCACTGCAAAAGGTCACGGTATGAATGCGAGGAATGGCACTAATGAGGGCGTCAACAACAGTTGCGATTGCAGGGAACTGTTTTCGCCGTCGTTTTGACATGCCAAAAATCTTGCCTTCGTATTCCGTATTCGTTTCCCGCATAGTAGTTGTCTGGCAGAAGTAAGATCCCTTGACAGTGTAAGCACCAACGGCTGGAATTGGATACGGATTGATAGGGTCGCTGTGCATCAGAATACTGCCGTACCCTCTGAAGCCTCCTCCACAGAGATAAATGTCAATGCCACTGCCGTTTGGGTCGACTTGGGTGTCTCTCAGGAGTGGAAACTCTTGCTGAAGTCTGGAGAATGCACCCTGCATCCCTAGTTTCAACTCATCCAGGGCCGTGGCTTTAACTTCGGCGTCATCATTTTCAAGGATATTAATTAGCCTTGCTGCGCCGAATGGCAGGCTTTTCCCTGTCTGTGCAGCTTGGATTTCATAGTCCCGCACGGCCGAGTTCATATAAGTCATTTGAACAGAACCACCTCCGAGATCAAGGAACAGTCCGTTAACGGCAGTGAATCCACTCCTCGCCCCCATAGCACCGAATAATGTCTCGACTTCAGGCGCCAAAATATGAACACCGAGGCCGGTTTCGGATTGAATTGCATTCAACATTGATGTCGTGTTGCTTGCTTTCCTCATGGCCTCGGTAGCGAAGACAGAGATGTTCTCAGGTGGCACACCATATTGGTTGGCTATAGACTTAAATCGAGCGAGTGTCCGCGAGACACGGGCGATTACATCTAGAGAGAACGTAGAAGAGTCCGTCGAGGGTGATTCGTTCAGCGCATCAAACAAGGAGATGGCGGCGCGCTCCCGATACAGGCTCTTTAGAAGACGAGGACAAGGCGGTGACAAATCCGATATTGAGAACCGGATCCCATTGCTATGTCGACAGTAAGTTTCTTTTTCTCTTGCATTTTCTTCTTTTCTTTTTTAATAAAAAAACAGAATCAAAATAAAAAATAAACAAACAAGGGATCTGTGTATATGATAATATAGGACACACACCTTCCCATGTCAACTAATGCGTAAAGATGATTGGGGAGATTGGGATCCCACAGGGGGATTCTTGAAGCAAAATTATCAAGCGTCACGATATCGACTATAGATGCCATGGTGGTTTGAGGGAAATGGGGAGGTAAATAGACAGCCAGAGGCTTTGTTTTGGGTTGTGAAGATTGTAAGGAACTCACTTGTAAGGGAGGCTGAGATATACCATATGTGACTCGCTTTGAGTTGGGCAACCCCCACCCATGCCAGCTGTGCACAGACGACACGTCCACTAATCGGATGCCTTTGCATGCTCAAACCTTAAGGAACCTATCATTTCATCATCACTCGTAATTACTTGCATGCGAAAAATCCGCCACGCCTGCTTCTGTTGCGCGAGCCTTGGCAACACTTATCCCCATTTTTCTAGCAGTCGTTAGGTGCTTGGCCTCGTAGTATAGAATAGGGCTGGCGCTTCTCAGGACGCCGTAGATGGGGTGGACGAGGGCTGATCGGGGCTGATCGAGGGCTGATACCATAACCAGGAGAATGCCCTATATAAGGCGCTCTCAGCTAGACATCGGCCTTTGGTAAAAATAAGATGGCCACCCTCGGCCGAGTTGGGGGCCCGTTTCGACCTCGTGTCCTATAATTAAGAAGTGCATTTGAACGCTTCCTTGCCGACAAACAGGTATACTTATGCAACATCAGAGTTTGGGTGAACGCTGTCCAGGATGTGTACCTGGCGGTTCTGTTTGACAGGCTTGCAGATGCTGAAACGACCTTCACTGGCCCTCTTAAGCGACCTCGGGGGGGCCTTTCAAGAAGGCCAGGTTTGGGAGCCTCACGAACTGAGAAATAGACAACGCTCATAGAGCGTGTATGTTCCGTGCTGTTAGGATCCGGCACCTACAACCACTTCGGTGATAGATGTATGACGAAATAGGGGAAGTGGATGTTTCAGAGATGCTACTGCTGCTGATATTGTATGAACGGCCAACACTCTATGTCCGTTCTGTACAACGACAATATACCAAATGCTCCACTAGATCCTGCGGGTCTGGGGATGTCCTTGAGGCCGCAGCCGTATGTATAAGCGCTATCACGCACATCCTACCCACATGAACATGCTGAGGCGGTGTCAGATAAAGCAGAAGGTACCTTCATTTTACAGGTCGGTATCCCCATATTTGTTGCGGTCAAATCTAGATCAGTCGGTTCTTCAGGGGTATTGATATAAGATAGGCGCTATATCTTACTTGCAATATGGTCTTGTGCCGAGGCTGATATCGGGCGGGCGCAAAGTTAGAAGAGATCAGTGGCCTACTTATTCGCAAGGGTTCCTGCAGATATCTTGCGACGCTGCTTGCAAGTCGGACTGGGTTGGTTAGTACGCATTAAGAAGAACGATAGATTAAATGGACCGAATATGTATAGATAAGAGTTCATCTAATACATGTACGCAGGTATGTATGTAGTAACCGCCAGAACGGGGCAGGTAGTACCGATACCAAACACTCAAGCTCGTCTCTTCCTGCCGATCTGTTTCTAAAGATTGACAGCTTATCAAGATACTGCAAGTATAGCCGCAATCTACCTAGGTACCTACTGGTTCTAGGAATACGAGTCAGAAGCTTTTGGCAGCTTGCTCTTTGATTTTTCCTGGATGAGGAAAGAAGAGCTGTGAAAATGCACAGATAAGTGGCCAATAGAAAGCGTGCTAAGGCACATGTGTAAAAACCGCTCCATGTAACTACCTAGGTACCTCTAAGTATGTGGGTACCTACTGTACGCAGTAGGTAGAGCTGGGGTGGTAGGTTCCGGGTTGTTTAGCGCTGGGTACTTAGCACCCTGGACCTTTGGGGGCCCCAACAAGTGTCCCGCAGCCGCTGGGGATGTTGACGCGTCGAGTCGCGTCAGCTTCGCGTTTCTGGCACACTCGCATACAAGACCCCCGCAAAGTTGCCCCTTCCACAGCTGAAATGCTGTTTTCTTGAATTCCCAAATCTACCGACTTTGTCCAAATTATGGCACAATTGCCAACCACTTTAATAAAATCAGACTGAATATCGAAATGCTCACCCAATAGGTACCTTAATACCTTAATATGAGAGGTAGGTAAGGTGCCTATTGTGCTTTGCCCCCTGCCTCCCAGCTTTCTCCAAGAGCTGGTCAGGCCATGTCCCAAACCTAAGTACATGAAGCTACACTTGCGCCTGCACAGAGATACAGATACCACACAGCTGTACTATGTATATAACCACTACCTTGCATAGGTAGGCTACCTGAAAGGTCGCATTTCGTCAAAATTCAAGAACTGATACTTAATACCTAGTCTACAGGCATAGATTAAGTAAGTAGGTAGACATATAGAAGTCACAACACTTACGTAGGTATCTATAGACTTATAAGTGATAAAAGTCCAGCGCATCTAGATACACCAAGTAAATAACACCCAACATATTATTTTACATTAAATTCCCTTCTACAACCAACATCAACTCACGGCTCATTCGCACTGGATATCTCGATGCTGTCACCTCTCCCACCTGAATTACCCACCTGCACCCCCTACCTAGTAGACTACGGTGCTATAAACTTACCTGAGATACTGCCTATGTACCTACCCATTGAAACCCTACCTATACACTACACTACCTCTGGGCTTCCCTCTCCTATGCAGCACATTCAATAAACACAACCAAGAATCTACACTACCTGGGGTCATACGATACACAACCTGGAATCTACGTTACCAACATACGCTACCGTGCAAGTCGTGGCTCTCGAGCTCTCAGCTCTCTCTCCCTGTCCATCTCCATCTCCATCTCCAACGCGCTCACGCACGCACGCATAACTACCCAATCCCCCACCCACAAACGTCGTCCAGTCGCTCAATCAGCGCATTCGCTCCCTCTACTGCATCCGAGACGACGGCGCACTCGCGCTGCTTCGACGGCGCTCGTCCACTCGTCCCCTCGATCCCGCGCTTCTCGCCAGACGCGTCGCCCCCGGCGCACACAGTACCGTCCATAGTAAGTCGTCGCATTCTCCTATCAGACTCTAGCTCCCATCCCGGCTCCTCGTCTTCTCGTCCTCTCGTCCACTCCGGACGCTTTCCATCCACTCGCCGGCCGATCGCTGCATATGTATGCACTTGGTGCTGCACTTGGCACCCCATGCACTCATGTCGTGTCTCTCTCCTCGCTGGCCACACCTGCATCCGGAGTGCATGAGCGCCCGCTCTGTCGAGCTACGTAGAGCCAGACAAGCCCGGGACCTCAACGTCGCGCTCCACCGTCGCCCACTAGGCGCTAGACCCTGGACCACCGCTCCTTTTGCGCTTCCGTGTCCCTTGTCCTTGACTTCTGATCCTACATACCGTGCTGAGCACGCTACTGACCAGGGAGCGTGCTAGGCTAGACTGCTCCTGTGTCCGTCCTTTAGTGTCGTTGAATCGACCATCTCACCTTGTTCTCGTTCGTCCCTCTTCCCTCCTCGTCCCCATCGCCCTACTGCGATAGTGCGCAGTTGCGTCAAGGTCCCCCGGCCGCCTGCTATGCTGGATTCCAACTGACCGCCTCGCGTTTCCACAGCTCTTGCTGCTCCTAGTGGGGGACGTCGCTCTACTAGCCATCCTCCGCAGCACGTCTACTGTTAGTGCGCGTTGTGAGACCAGCATTGTACGCTACTCATACGCATATACACCCGGTCGCAACACTGTGTGGCAGACTGTGTCGGCATCGTATTCCAGTCTCCCCCCAACTGTGATCATCCAAGGTGCTCGATGCAGGGTTCGCGCCACCCGCGACTCTGCAGTTGATTGATACATCGTACTAGACTCCAGTAGGTACTCCCTACACCAGATAGTGGACGTCTTCTGCGCAGTAGAGGGTATGTTCTCTCCCCTCCCCTTGCAACCCTGCAGTGCTACCCTACGCTATCACCCTCCTTTCGTTTCTCTTTATCCTTACAGTAGTTCCCTCATCCAACATCTTTATTCTTTTATTCTTTCCCCTTCCCGCCACAGTCGTTCCTTCACTCCCCCCTCCCCCCATTCCACCCTGGTGGAGGGCTGCTTCTATCAGTTACCAACCGGTAGTCGTCGCCCTTTCCACATATTCAGGTTACATACTCCACCGGCGCAAGCCATTCCCTCACTCGCCCGCGCATCCTCGCAGAACCTCATCACCTTTTCCTTGCTATCTTATGTTGCGTGCGGTATCTCTAATAATCCCTCCCCTCTCCCTAGCCAGACACACTTACTCAGCTTGGCCAAGTCGCAAAGGTTGGAAACCTTAGAGTTAGCTATCAAACAGGTTGGTCACCTAACAACTATCCAGTTTTGATAGCTTTCACGGATTCACTACGCCCACCTGATCGGCCATGAATATTAAGATATACGAAATCTGGTAAATCGTGATGGATTGCTTTGGACTCTAGGTCTCGGATTTGCATACTTTGGAACCGCAATTTGAACCCCCTTCTACAGCCCGCTCTCCGTGTACCTCAGGATGGCTTCACAGCTACCCGCCCCGACTAATTTGTCGAATGGTTTTCGGTATTCTGTTGATTCCGGACCAAAGACCCCCGAGCCTCTGATGTCTGATGCAGACGAACAGTCGCTCCCACCACCCCGGCCACGCTTGAGGCTTAAGAGACGCCATGTATCTCAGCTTAACGCCCCTACTCAACAGTTTCTTGCATCAATTGCTGCTGCCGATGTGCCAATTCCAAGTGTTGAGGATGTAGATCAAGAGATGATGGATACGTTACCGGAGCTCCACGTGGAGGATTTCGACGAGATAGATGACTGTCAACGTCCGACCCCAAGGAAGTTTTCGCCTCCCCAAACTCCAGCGATCGAGTTTGCGCCGACCTTGGCGCCAAATAAGTACCCAGATTGGTACTGTGATTCACCATGGAGCGATTCTGATATGGAATCGAGCCCCGATTATGAGTCTAGCAGGCCCTCAACCGCATTTTCAACCCAAACAAGCACTTCCTTATTTAGTCTCTATTCCAATGCAACTGACGCAAGTTGTATAAGCCCAGACTTGGAGGCTACCGAGTTCCCCCAGAAGACTGAATCAGAAAATGCACTACTTCATCTAGGGCAGGATAAGCCTCGAAAAGCGCCCTGGACGAGAGCCATGAGCTCACACTTATGGGCAACCTACATGTTATATCTCTCAGATCCTCGTGTCACTCCTATCCGCCTTGGCAAGAGCTGCATACCGCCTCACGGAGTGTGCGCACGTGTAGCGCGACAAGCGCAACGAAGCTGGAAAGGATCTAAGCCTCAACTCGCCAATGAATCGAGGAGTAGAAGCAGTACCCCCACAATAGAGTCATCAAAAACCTACATCCGGTGGCCTCATACAGGAGGCGCTACTCGGGCTCATCTGCGAGAACTGTGTAAGATTAAAGCTACGAACAAACCCGGCCGATATCTATCACGGAGTCCTACGCCCTTCAATAAGACTGCCAATCGCCGTTGGAATCGCCGTTCGACACCAGCTCGGTCACCATCAGTTTTCTCTGCTCAGGATATGGCCATGTCGTTGGCAATGAGCACTTCTGACACGATGCAACCTCACGGACCCCTTGCTCAACTTACCAGCTCTCAACTGCCGCCTATACTAACATATGAATCTGAAGTGGCATTGTCATATGAATCTCACCAACAGGAGCGAATTGTCAAAACGCCAGTAAAGACCCGGGCCCTTGAAGAACCTTTTCCGGAGACAAACGCGAATACTCCTCAACACAGCTCAGTTCGGCTGGGCTCTCCGTTTCTAGCTAAGAGTTATGGGCCTAGTTCTTCCTCGTCTATTGCAGCTCAGATTACCTTACCCAAGCAATCAAACACCGTAGGGCCCCGCAGGCTCTTGAAGTCGCCTGCTCGCCTCACTAGATCACGGTCTGGTACGCAGAAACGTAGATCTATCAAGGGTCATGAAGAGAAGCCTTGGAAGCGACCGAGCTTGGCAGCTGCCTTCTTCAGAGAAAGTTCGCGCAATGCGGAGACTTCTGTACCACCCCTTAATATGGACAACCAAGCTATACATAGCCCATCAGAACACTCCACGACTAGTGATAGGCTTCCTCAGAAAACTCCCTTCGAAGTTACATCTACAGATTTGATAGAGACCCAAGATACCGCAAGTAGACCATTCGTAGTCTCTAGCGTGTCATCCAAGACATCACCGTCACGTCCGCCTCGCTTAGGTTCTCCGTTTTCTGCAGCAAGTTCTAGTCATAGCTTTCCCAATAGGCTCAGCTCAGCCAGCAACTTTAGCCTAGCGGCACTGCGCAAACCTTTCGCAACGGTTCAACCAGCACCGCAGCCAATCGCAGATACGCCAACGCCCGCCCGATCAAGCCTTGCTTCACGGCTGGCTTACCTTGACCAACGGCTTAAGGAGCTACGTAACCGTGGTACTGATCGGCGGCGTTCGCAATCACCGATGTGATGTGCTATGGCTCCTCCACCTGATAGCCTGAATCGCCACCTATTTAACACATTGTACACCTACATCCGATTTCCTTCATGATATCTTTTACGACGCTAACGACGTGCCGACGTAGCTCCATGGGCATCACAAAGCATCACACAGGGCGCACTGTACACTGCTGGGTTTATCCTCAATGCTGAACCTATCACATCGTACCTAGGATGATGAAGATATGTAGCTCGTACGGCCCGCGCCCGGCTTGCACTGTTTACATCTCATCTCTCGAGGCGACATTTTTACCATGGAAATAATTTGCTCTGCACCTACTCACATAGTATCGTTTTGCAGACTCGACACTGCCAGCACCACGCATAACTTTCTTTTTACTTTACCTTTTTTTCTCTTTTTTAGTCGCGTTGTTATCACGAGCATCACGAATGGCACGAACGATTTATGAATTGACGGAGGATTTTGAAGGGTTCTGAAGGATTCGGATCACAGTTACGACGTCACTCAGATCTTGCACCAACCATGTAGCAGTGCTAGCTTTGGCTTAAGATAGAGCTCGGCGTTTTGGTCTTGTGGATACAAAAGTCTAAGTTGATGATATGATGACATAACTGCAGGAGCGACCAGCTATTCATGTGGTCCAGATATGGTACAGACATAGTTCGATAGAAAATCGATAAATACCAGAAATTTTGATGAGAGTCTTTCGGGTCCAGTCCACGTTATTTTAGGTATATGTTCCTATGAGGATATTAGTTTGGTACTGTTGCCTCGATGGTCTGGTAAGATCGACATTACTCGCGCGACGACTTTTCTGCCACTGCGAATTAGGTTGCTCTTGGAACAGGCCCAGCAGTATATACAGCCAGGTAATCTTAGTTGTATTAGTTAGTAGTAGCTAGGCTTTGAGAGGCACTAAAATACCGGAATGGTTACTCTCAGTTGGAGAAAGTGTACAACATCGAGTCCAAAAGCAACAAAATTTCCCCGAGCCCAACTCGGGGAATAGATAGGCGGAAAAGGCTTACTGAAGCCCCGCCCCCTCTTCCTCAAAATCTGTCTCAAAGTAGCGTGCTGATATAAGACAAAGGACAATCTTGAAGAAGCTTTTCTCACGTCCACTGTTTCATAGTGAGCTGGCCTAAACTTATTTCGAACACCCCATAGCTAGAACCAGATCCGTGGTCGATGGGTTCTCTTGAGGCTACGCAGGAGAAGGAGCTGGCTGTGTTGGTCACTGGGTTTGGGGTAAGTCATATATATAGATACTCTTATATATTCACAGCACCTCTCGACCGCCGCCTTCATGATGTCATTATTCTTTTACAACGGAGTGTTTTCTTGTCTTTTTGTCCTTTTTTCCCCCTTCTCTCTTTTCGTAGTCCGTTCATTTTGACTTGTGTGTGTGTACGTGTGTGTGCCACGGACAGACTAATGGGAGCGAGCTCTACGTGTGTATATATAGCCCTTCAAGGAGGCGTATCCAGTGAACCCGTCATGGGAGATCGCCTCGCGTCTCCCCGATTACCTCCCCGCAGACCGCGTTAAAGATGCCGCAGCGGCAGCAGCAGCCCGTCGATCCGCGACGGCCCTGCCGCCCGTCCGCATCCTCAAGCTCCCGGCCCCGATCCGCGTGAACTACGAGTACGCCCGGGACCTCGTTCCCAAGCTCTGGAACGAGGACGACGACGGCATCACCGAACGCAAGATCGACTACGCCATACACGTAGGCATGGCGGGGCCGCAGCTCGTGTACTCCATTGAGAGGCGCGGGCACCGCGATGGCTACGGCACCCCGGACGTCGACGGCATGCCCCTCGAGGACGAGAAACGCCACGCCGAGCTCGGCGAGCGCTGGATCTGGCACGGCGTGCCGCATGAGCTGCTTACCGACTTCAACATCGACGACGTCCATCGGAGATGGGTCGGGCGCAGTCCGGTAAGTACCAGTTTCTGCCGGGGAGGGGGGGGGGGTTATTCGTGATTTTATACACTTGGGTCATGAAGAAACTGACGTGCGCGCTTGCCTCGTAGAAGAATCTGGACCTGAGGCTCTCGGAGGACGCGGGACACTATCTGTGCGACTTCACCTACTTCTCGAGTCTGGCTCACCTGTGGAAGCAGCAGCGGCCCAAGAAGGTCGTCTTCTTTCACGTCCCGCTCCATTCGGATGCCGATTCTTTGAAGCGTGGGGTCGAGCTGGTCTTGACTTTGATCAGATCCATTGTGGAAAGCGAGTTGGAAAGGGAGACTTGATCTATGGAGGTGTCTAGTTTTTGTCGCTGGGTTAAATCGTTCGTTAAGCGCTGGCATATGTGATGATGATGATGATGACGACGATGATGGTGGTATATATGTACTTAGTAGTGGATGATAGGGAGTTGCGAAATGAACTGTCAACTACTTACTTATGTACATATGAGTCGAATTATATAGATACATCACAGAGGATGTATAAGCAGCTTGTTTAGCACTATGAGCTACCTACCTCCTGAGGACGGCGATACACTAGATAGCCAGTATAGTGGTATTCGGCGATCACTCACCATCGCCGAGCCGGCTATCCACGCTAGACCTCTCTCTCTCCCTTTCGGCATTCAACTACGCCGCCAACTCATCGGCGAACTACTTACTTACCACATATCGGGGAACCAACCGGCTATCTGCTGTAGCTATATAAAAGATAGAATCTTTCTCCACACCCTCGTGGGATTTTTTCCTAATTTTTTTTTTCTTTACCGCGTGGTTTTTCTATCAACACGGTTGGTAAAACTCCGCAATTCCACAGTCACACATATATTATATATATCACTTGGAACTTCAATACATCCGAGAGGAGAAGCTAAGAAAGATAGAAAAATTTTTTACCTCGCCTCATCAACATGTGTATGAAAGCTACGTGCAGCGAATGCGGTATGTCTTCCCCTTACCTGTTTTCATCCGAAAAGATAGCCAGATAGGATGTTGTCGGGTTCCACCAAAGTCGTTGTTCTCCGTGTCGCAGCCATACTGACTTGTTCATAAAGGTAAAACCGCATGGCAAGGCTGCGGCAGCCACGTCTCGATGGTCTTAGACTCGGTGCCCGCCGACCAGCTGTGCACCTGCGAGCCTAAGTACGTGCAGGGCGGCAAGGAGTATCCGCCAAAGGCGAAATGACGGTTCCCTTGGCCTTTCTCCCTGTTTTCTTCCTCGACCAACCCAGAAACGCAAGAAAAGTGACAGGAGAAGAAAGGCTGGTTGTGCGTCGCGTCGATTGGCCGGCTGCGCAGTACTGATCGCCTCGCATGGCTGTTGAGTGTTTGTACATCATGGTTAAATATGTTGTAATAGGTGGCACATATGGTGCAATGAATATAGCGCGAAGTAGATAGCAGTCGAAAGAATGGCATGCCCTGACTAATGTGAAATTGAGACTTGTGTGTGTATAATCTATCTAGTTAGTTGTTGTCCACCGTTTATAAAACGATAACACAGTGATGCCGACCCTCACGCCTAACCATGCGCCACTCAACAACCCCTTTCCCCAGTACTCCCCTTCGCCTCGTAAACGCAACCTCAGTGATGCTTATGCTTAAATAGTCATGGTCTTCATATTCGAGTTATCCTCGTGTAATCATGCCCTCTTTACCTGTATGATCCCGCGACTCTTTGTATTCCCCCGACTCTAAATCTTTTGGTTCTTCCTCCACCCAGCACGATGATACTGGTTGGGCCACTTGACCTCGACGCCGAGCTGATGGGCGACGCGCAGGGGGAACTCGGGCTCGCGCAGGAACTGCCGAGCGATGATCACGACGTCGGCCCTCGTGACCTGGCCGGCGTCCTCAATGGAGACGGAGTCGGGCGTCGTCGCGCCGGTGGCCTCCTTCTTGTCCTCCTGGACGATGGACCGCGCCATCTCGGCGTTGGTGATCATGCCCACGGCGCCGATCAGCAGGGAGAGGCCCTCGTTCTTCAGCTCCTCGCGGATCCTGCCCGCTAGGTCCACCTGGTAGTACGGGTGGATGTCGATCTTCTGGGCCTCGTTGTTGCCGCCCGAGCTGACGTCCAGCAGGTCGACGCCGGTCGCGGGCAGCAGCTTGGCGAGCCGGATGCTGTCCTCGAGCGTCCAGCTCGGCTCCCCCGTGTACTCCATCCACTCCGTGGCCGAGATGCGCAGCAGCAGCGGCATCGAGGCGGGGATCACCTCGCGCACGGCGGCGATGGTCTCGAAGAGCAGCCGCGTGCGTCCCTCGAAGCTGCCGCCGTAGCCATCCGTCCGCTTGTTCGTGATAGGTGACATGAAGTTCGTGAACAGATAGCCGTGGGCGCCGTGGATCTCGATGGTGTCGAAGCCCGCCTCGAGGGCCCTCCGCGCGGCGTCTCGGAATCCCTGTAGAAGCTCCTGGATATCCTCGACCGTCATCTCCTTCGGCACCGCGTAGTCGTTCTCAGCGACCGGGATCGCGCTGGCCGACCACACGTTATCTCCCCAGCCACCGTGCTCCTTGGAGGCCACGATTCCATGTTTCCCACCATGCTGGAGCCACTGAGAAGCAGGTCAGTTACATGTGGCCATTTTCAAGCGTGAGCTATGATTGTTTCAGAGACGTGAAAAGCTTAGGGCATTATCCTGGCTAGATAATGTGCCTTGGAGCTCTTCAGGGGCTCCAGAAACTAGAGGAGAACGCTACTTAGATAATTACTTACTGGTGCAAGTACGCTAGCCTTACGGCCGGCGTGGGCGAGCTGAATACCGATCTTCTGGCCCTGGGAGTGCGCGAAGTCCACGATGCGCTTCAGTGGCGCGATCTGGCTATCTTTCCACAACCCAGAATCTTGCTATAAAAACTCGAAAGTTAGACATTATTACCGGCTTTTAACGTGCGAAACAACCCTTTTTTTCTCTTCTTTTTTTTTTCAACATTTAAAAGTAAGGTATCGAGAGCTTGTGGGAACAAAACTGCTCGTCGGATGAGGGGTTTCTTTTTCATGAAAAAGATTATATAAGCTTACTGGTGTGATTCTCCCGTTCGCAAGCACAGCAGTGGCTTCGACGATGATGAGGGCAGCGCCGCGAAGCACAAACTGCGAGAGATGCGAGAAATGCCAGTCGGTGTGGTGACCGTCGTCGGCGCTGTATTGACACATGGGGGAGACCACGAAGCGGTTCTGGAGCGTCAAGTCTCTGATCTTGAGAGGCTGGAACAGCGTAGGCGCCGTGTCTGGGTCGAGCGCCGTGCCCGCCGGGGGAGACTGCTCTGGCGTGTAGTAAGGGGCGCCTGGCGCTCTCTTGTTCTCTACCGATGCCATGGTTCCGTTTGCCGTCTGTCTCTTTGTGGGGAAGTCACACAAGGCTGAGATGAGATGAGATAAAACTGAGGATAGGAGACGTGCTCGTTTATTTATAAGAATCTATTATTAAGCTTGTGATGGGAACAAGACCTATGTTATTTTACAATGCATCTCCAAGGTCGGACGAGAACCAGTTCCCAGCGTTTCTTTTATATACAACACCATCTTCAAGGGTGAGACCCAAAAAACGGTTGTACGAGAATTGTGTCTGTCATGACTGTCAAACCTATGAATAAGCAACTGGCATAGAAATGTTGCATCAACCTATGGCGTAATGTTGACCCGCTTGTGGTGGACCCGATAAGGAAGCTCCATTGGGCGGCCTTTGTTCGCCTTTCCGAACTCTCCATTCTCCAGAGAAATCTCCAGAATATCGCCAAAATTCGGTGTCGAGGTAACTATGATGCACCCACTTTCACCAGCTACCTAGGCAAGTACAAAAGCTAGATACCAACAACAACGAGACTTTTTAATAATGACGGCCAATAGTAGCAACTCAAATGGTATTTTCGATCAGCTAAGAATTAATAAGCAGTACACATGTTAGGTAGCGAGCGGTGATTTGATTTTGAAAGAAACATAGGTATCTCATATCTCAGTGTAACTACTCACTCTACCTACATGTTATATTCTAATACGACCTTACGTGCATGCACCAGTATGTAACTGTTTCCTTCCAGCCTCGAGAATCTCACCACACATCTTTTCCCCATGTTTGTCTCAGTACTGTACCGACTTAACCGTCTAGTGATGTTTAGTGTAGTATAGAAGGATTTAGTAAGCGGGAAGAGCTAGAAAAAGTAAAAGAGGGGTTAGGTAGGTATTCCGATCAACCCCCGAATAGGAAAATGGTGCCCTGCGATAATCGACACTCTTGATGCGTGCTGATTGCTAATCTCTGCAGCCTTACTTACATCATGCGTCAGTATACCGGCATCCCAAGCCTTTTTTTCGCTTTCACAGCAGAGACACAATCTGATAGGTAGTGCGCTCAGTAAGGCTACAACATTAGTCTGTCCCGGACGGGATCCGGAGCAGTATCGGGAATGCCGACGTAGTAGTATATATGCGTAGGTAGAGCTGCCATGACACCGTTGCCGGCCGAGGCGGAAAGAATCGAGGATGGACGAAGTCTGTGCTCTACTCGATAGGTTGGTTACGATCCCAAGCATATAAGCGAGTTGTCAATGCACGGAACATCAGGGTTTTCCCCCATCTTTTTTGTGATAAGATTGAGGAGCTCGTATCTGACTGGGAGAAGCTATACTATTAAATTGGGGGCTTTGGGGTTTAGGGTTTTGGGTCTGGGTTGGGTGTTGGCTCCGAGATCCATCCGCAAGGGCCCTGCAGCTGTCGAGCGTTTCAACCATAGCCATGATACAGCTACACCAGCCTCAAACGGCAGGGGTGCTGTCACGGCTTATACTCTCCCGTGCCCCCAGGTGTTTCTTGCTGCGCCTTTGTCGTTTCGTCCCATATTCTGAGCGGATCGTAAGGAGTCGCTTAAGTAGGTAGCTGCAGGGGGAGCTCTGAGATTTGCTGAGCTTCCTCGATTGCCGAGGGAGAGCGCTGCAGATGCCTAGCCTCACTATGGCGTTTTCTATCAACGGCGTTGCGGATGACACACTCAAAACAGGATAGCATTCCCATTCAGGGGTATCGCTATAGGTCTGGGTCGAAATACCATAGCTACCATAGCTACATCAACCTCTCAACCTTTCATCTCCGACTGGTATTGAATTAAAACTTCGTAACTTGAGCTCCATACTCTCCCATCATTAGCAACACGAATCACCTAGTCAAGTGCAATATTGCCGTTCAACTTCAATGCCGAGTGCCCTTAAGCAATCAAGTGACAGAATTGGAAAGATGGCAAAAAATACGTCGGTTGAGAAGGGAGGTTCCGTAACGCTGAGCTCGTAAGTAGTCGCACATCAAACCCGAGTTTTCATCAACCATCTTACAAGTGTTGGGGGAGACAGAATGGGCGACTCGGACATCATCAAAGTCGTGGTTGGCCCAAAGCGCGATGAGTTTTTGATCCCAAGACGGCTCCTAGCTTCATGCGATTATTTCCGCACGCAGCTCGACCTTCACCGTGGTCAGACCTACCTCATCCTCCGATTAGACGGTCAATGTCCCGACATGTTCAGGCTCTTCGAATACTGGCTCTCCGAGCGAAAGAGTCTCAACACATTCATCGACAAGGCCGAGTCGGATGAGTCGTGCGATGATTTACACTGGGATCTAGTCAACCTGCAACTATTTGCCGCTAGCATCGGTGAAGCCGCGTTGCAAGATGTAGCGATGGATGCCCTGCAAGACCTTTACCTACGCTGCAACTGGGAGATCGATATCGAACTCGTCAAATTTGTCTATACCGAATGCGATCCCGAAACGAGCTATTGTCTCCGTAGCCTTCGTAGGTGGATCGTGGCCATGATAGCCTGGGGAATGGGCGACGAGGAAGCAGGAGGTGTGCTAGAGACAATGTTTGGCGAATGTGCTGGCCTAAGGGAAGAATATGACAGCCATCTACACAAAGTTGCCGCGAGCAAACTGGATGTCGACTTCAAGAATCCCCAACTTCGGCTACCATCAAACCACCTAAGGAACGAGGAGCGCCAGTTTGGATATCGCCAATGCTCATTCCACACCCACAGGTCAACCGTCGGCCAAGGACGTTGCCCGCATGCTCATTCGCCTTCACCCTGTGCGTACTCCCCACTGACAGACGGGTATGTCGAGTCCGATTCAGATCGCAGCGAGTCCAGGTTCGGCTCTCGCAAGGTTTCTCCCATAAGGAACAACTCTATGCTCCGTAAAGGGACTATTTGAATATCTCTTGAGCTAGAGAAACATGCCATCATGGCTACTGTAAGGAATATGAACCAAGAACCACGAGCCTATCAGCTCGACAACAAGTGGGGGGACTGAGGAAGTAGGTGGAGTTTATATGGCTACCTTCGTCAGTCTTACATAAAATGTCCTTTCTGCTGCAATCATACTCCAACAGATAGGAGGTTCCTGCGGCCTAAGCCAGAAAGGACACGAAGAAGCAGGTCTCCATCGCTGTGACCAACTACTGGCGCACTTCTCGGGGCGTTTCCAGTCATGAAAAATGACAATGTTGGATCATCTCGCGAATATTCGCCCACAGTTTCTGAACACCACAGCAATATCTACGATGCAGTAGGTAAGGCCCATGACGATGATGCTTGGGGAGGTTATATCGGACCAACGCAGCCAGCTCACATGCTGTAGAGTGGATAGGTGTAGATAGGGTTGAAATGGCGTGCATGTCTCATGCCAATTGAATATCTCCCAAAAAGATGGACCACAAAGGGGACATGGGATTTAATAGGGAGATAGAACGAAGGTATTATCGCCTTTGTGATTAGCAATATATTAGCTTAATGGGTTCTCTTGAACTGGGGGATTCACAGTTACCCAAGCTTCTTATCTATCTACTGCCTTATCTGAAGCACCTATTGGTAAACAGTCTAGATCGACCAAAGAGTAGCAAGTTATGTTAACCGGGCAAGACCGGTAAGTCCAAGCGCAATGCTCCGACATCCCGGGTAGGAGGAGCTGAGGGGTGTGTACCTTCTTGTTACCAAGGTAGCTTATTCATTGGCTCGAGTCACGTGCAACCGATGTCGACCCATAGCTTCTGGCCGATGGTCCAATAGGAAGGAGGCATTTCCAATTGCTTCGAGGACTGAGCACTTTTTCAATTCCATCTCAAGCAACACGGCCGAGCTCTCACCACTCGTCCTCCGACTCCCGTCCTCCCCAACGACCATCTGTCTTGTCAACCGGCTGGTCCAAGACCCTTGCCCGACATGTTGGCAAGATCGTCTCTGCGCTCGATGCGCATCCTCAATGGCTCCCGGAATGGTGCCTCCGCCGTGGCCAAGGTATGACACAATCCCGCCCCGAAGCCAGACCACCCTCGAAGCCTCCCTCGATTGGCCGTGGCCAATACGCCTTCGTCCGCATCCAGGCTAATGAATCTCTCATCGTCTGTAGCGGTCCATGTCCAGCTCCGGCGCCTCCACCGAATCTTCCATGAAGCTTAACATGGCCGCCGCCGCCTCCACTGCCCTCGCCATTGGATCTGTCGCCTGGTATTACCACCTCTACGGACCGACTGCGCACGCCGCCACGCCTGCTGAGGAAGGGTGAGTGCCGGATGCCCTGTGACCGAGCGTTCTAGCCGAGGCAAGATGCCACTGATCTTGCAATTACGACAATCGAAGATGACGTGCCTAGCTAATCGCCGTCTCCAGTCTTCATCCTACAAAATACCCCTGGGTTCACGAACAATGGTTCAAGACCTTCGATCACCAAGCGTAAGTTGTCGCCTCTACGGCCCTGCCCTATTATATCTGCTTTGTTCTCACCCATGGCAACAGCCTCCGCCGAGGTTTCCAGGTTTATCGTGAAGTCTGCATGGCCTGCCACTCTCTGACCCGTATCCCTTACCGATCACTTGTCGGTACTATCCTCACCGTTGACGAGGCCAAGGCCATGGCCGAGGAGAACGAGTACGACAGTGAACCCAACGATGAGGGCGAGATCGAGAAGCGACCCGGAAAGTTGTCCGACTACATCCCTGCCCCTTACAAGAACGACGAGGCTGCCCGTGCTGCCAACAACGGTGCCTTACCACCCGATCTAAGCTTGATCATCAAGGGACGCCACGGTGGATGCGATTATGTCTTCAGCTTGTTGACTGGTTATCCCGAAGAGCCCCCTGCCGGCGCTCAGGTTGGTGCCGGCCTTAACTTCAACCCCTACTTCCCCGGCACTGGCATTGCCATGGCTCGTGTTCTCTACGATGGTCTAGTCGAGTACGAAGACGAAACCCCTGCGACGACGTCTCAAATGGCCAAGGACGTCGTTGAGTTCCTTAACTGGGCTGCAGAGCCCGAGATGGACGACCGGAAGCGTATGGGGATGAAGGTTCTTGCTGTTACCAGCGTCTTGTTTGCTCTCAGCGTATGGGTTAAGAGATACAAGTGGGCGACGCTCAAGTCGAGGAAGGTTATTTACGATCCTCCACATGCCCAAACGACCACCCGTCGTTAAACCCCGATTCCTGTATGTACTACTAAGCTCCCAATGATTCCTTTGTTTGTGGCAAAGGGGGGAGAACTTTGATATTGCCGGTGGGGTGAAGTAGCCCCAAGTTGCGATTTTAGAGTGTAAATCAAATTTCTGTTTTAGACGTTGACAGAGTATTCCTTGCTTGGGAAGAGATTAGCGAGTGGTATGCACATAGAAAAAGTCGAAAACGTGATGTTTATAACCTTGGACACGTTTCTTCCAACGGTGCTATATTTACCATCAGCATTCTGAACCTTTAGCAAAGTTATGACCAAACCCCTTTTCAATCCCCAAACGGCTCATTCGGGCATCTTATGTCTCTCACAGTTCAGTATCTCTAGGCATTCATTAACTTATTGATACTGTTACACGTAATCTTAAGAGCTCTTTAGGTACTACTACAATACTAAGTTTACTTCACGCCATATAGCTCGGCCCACTAAATTCCACCTCAAGTTAGTGGTATCTTGTGTCAATGAAGCAATGCTTGTCATAAGTACCTAGTTAACTGGCTATTGTGAACAGAAATCAACCACCCTGTACAATTCAATTTCTTCGAATAATTATACTTCACTACATACCTCCTTGTGTCAATCTGCTTTTCTGATCTAGCTCCCCGAGATGAACATCACTGTGGGCCGCAATTCCAAACAGGACAGACACCCTTGCCCTGCACCATGAATATATATGTTCGACGGTGTCATGGATTTTTCTAGGCGCACAGATAAATCGCCAACTGCCGACCGCCAGGCAAGTGAATTAACCAACGATTTCATGTTCGGCTTTGACGTCGAAGATGACGACGACAGGGCGTATTTGGCTGAAGTGGCCATGCACAGAATGGGACATGAAGACGACATCAAACATTTTCTTCGTCTCGGTCTGCTCCGAGGCGTGGAAGAATGGGATCAAGCAATCTGCTGCGCCTCGGCGATGAAAGATCGGGGCTTTTCCCGCAATTCCCTAGACGGACAAGATGTACTTGCCTTTCTATCGAAACTTTACGGCGTTGATGAGCCATGTCGTGTCCTGTCCCCTCCGCAGAGGCTGGGACGTCCATGCGTCAAGAGGAAGTCGAAACAGGCCTGTGTATCCCTTGATACACAGATAGTTGTACCGACTAAGAAGCAGAGAAGGGGCAAAAATGGGAGGGACTCTCCCTATTGGGATGAAATGCGTGTACCCGTGCGCCAACAGGATGACTACTGTGGTAGAGGGCTAAAGGGTGAAGGAATGGCACAGAAGGCAACAAGGCGCAAGGGGTCCTTAGAAGGAGCGATACCGCCGACATCTACGACTCCGGGGGAACAATCTGGAGGTGCCATAGTAACACGAGCATGTAAAGGCCCCGCGTCGCTGGATGTTCAACGTGGGTCGACTGGAGGTGTGACATTCGTAGATTCTCTGGGACTTATGAGCCCTGGAGAAGACATCGATAATGACGGTGACGATGACACAAGAGAGAAGGCTCTGCCTAAGCTTGATATTCCTATGATACGAGTTCTAGACACACCAGACCCGAACATCAGATCCATAAGAACGAGCAGCGGGCACGAACAGAAAGAACCTCCCAAAGCCCACCAAGCTCCAGACGACCCTGGAAAACCACCAGCATCACCGCAAAACCAGACGCAAAAACGCAAAGCGAAATCCCCGTACTTCACCAGCGCAAATTTACCCCCACCACCATCAAAGAGCCCCAAGAAAAGACCACCCCGCGGCACCGTCTCCAGCCTCCCCTTCCCGCGCCTCGACGCGCCGCGCTTCGGGCTGATACAGGAAGAGCTCGCGGCGGACCCCTTCCGCCTGCTCGTGGCAGTGACGTTCCTGGTGCGCACGACAGGCAAGGCCGCGATCCCGACGTTCCGCGCGCTCATGGCGCGGTACCCGACGCCCGCGGCGCTCGCGGACGCGGACGTCGCCGACGTCGTGGCGCGGATCCGGCACCTCGGGCTCGGGCGCGTGCGGGCGGCGACAATCCAGCGGTTCGCGCGTCTCTGGGTCGTGGAGCCGCCCCGTTGCGGCGTGAGGTTTGCCGTGAGGAATTATCAGTGCGCTGAGAGTCGGGAAGAAGATGAAGGGGGAGGAGGTGGTGGTGGTGGTGGTAGGGAAGAGGAAGAGGAAGAGGGAGAGGAAGTTCTTGATGCGAAGACGACGACGACCTCGGCGTGGGAAATCGGGCATATGACACAGGGTCCGTACGCGCTGGATAGCTGGCGCATCTTCTGCCGCGACGTGCTCAGGGGCGAGGCCGAGGACTGGAATGGTGGTGGCCGCGAGGGCGAGTTCCAGCCCGAGTGGATGCGCGTCTTGCCGGGGGACAAGGAGCTGCGTGCTTGTCTGCGCTGGATGTGGATGCGCGAGGGCTGGCTGTGGGATCCGGCTACGGGCGAGAAGGTCGTGTTGCCGGATGAGTTGCGGAGGGCTGTCCAGGAGGGCCGCGTCGCGTATGATGAGGATACTGGAGATTTAAGGATCTTGGATGAATGAATGAGGCGTCTTCGTTCGTCTTGAATCGGGCTGACTGGTGAGATTAGAGAGTTAGGATAATGCATTGTAATGGGTATATGTTTAGTAGATATGTACTTCATAGCTGGTCTTCGTCCTCATTCTCATCAGGAATACTCTCTAGACACTGCTTGAATTCTCAGCAGACGTCCTAATATCAATAGCTCGATCAAATAGAGTGTTATTGGTAATATTGAATTCGTTTGTGTATTGGGAGGAGATCTTATTACTAGACAGCAACTATCTTCGAGTCTTTTGTTATATCGTTGGTATATTTTCTTCAAGCATAGTTGTACCCGCGGCCGCTCCTTTCTACCTTAACTCCAAATCATTTCATTTTTGAACCTCATTTTTAAACCTCACTTTTAAACCTCATTTTATCACCCCCCCTTCCTTTTTTTTTTGCTTGACCGTGTTTGTTCATATTCAACCGAGGAAGGAAGTTTTTGAAGATTACCGGCTGGACTTACTAGTGGCCATTCGTACTGTTCACTTTTCGTCTCTCCTTAACAGCATTCGCTAGCAAATCGAGCACTGAGACTGTATCATCCCAGCCAATACAGGCGTCGGTGATACTTACGCCATAGGCCAAACCCGCCTTTCCTTCCTTCGGTACCTTCTGGTTACCTGATAGGCGAATGTCAGTCAGTAAAGCACCCAAGGCTATGCATAAGAATGACTATACCTTCGTTGATATTACTCTCAATCATGACACCCATGATTCCCGTCTCGCCCTTCGAGATTTGCTCCGCGAGGCTCGCAGCAACCTTGGGTTGGTTTTTGTGGTTCTTCTCAGAGTTTCCATGGCTACAGTCTACCATGAGTCGTTGCTTTATTCCGGCTTTCTGCAGAGCCTCCTTTGCTTCGGCGATGCTCTTGGCATCGTAGTTGGTGCCACGTTTCCCGCCCCTAAGAATGACATAGCAATCCTCGTTTCCTACAGTACCCACAATAGCCACGACACCAGGCTTTGTCACAGAGAGGAAGTGATGGGGGTGTTTCACGGCACCAATCGCATCAATTGCAACGCCGAGTGTACCATCGGTGCTATTCTTGAAACCTACAGGGAACGACAGACCGCTAGCTAACTCACGGTGCAATTGACTCTCTGTTGTTCTTGCACCGACAGCACCGGCAGATAAGACGTCGGCCAAGAACTGTGGCGATATGGTGTCGAGCATTTCGCTGGCAATAGGCATCCCCTTGTCGGTCAAGTCAACGAAGAGCTGCCTCGACATACGTAGACCCTTATTAATCTGGAAGCTGTTGTCGATGTCTGGATCGTTGATCAGGCCCTTCCAGCCCACCGTTGTTCTTGGCTTCTCGAGGTAAGAGCGCATAATTATAAGGAGTTCGTCCTTGTGTTTCTCCTTTTCCTTTAAGAGCAGGTCACAGTAAGCTAGGGCGGCTTGGGGGTCGTGGATAGAACAAGGTCCGACAATGACCAGGAGTCGTTGTTTCTCGTCGGTGCCATTGACTACTGCAACAGCCTCTTCGCGGCTCTCCAGCACTGTGCGCTTTGAATTGGGAGTCTGAGGGATCTCATGTTGAAGCAAGTCCGGTGGCGTTAAAGGATTGTATCCGCGAACTAGACTTCCACTTAGTTTTCTGGTTGGCCGCAATGATCGTAGGCATAGAACTAACTGCGCCAATCCTCACTTGCAGTCTTGTTTCCCACATTCTTGTTCTCGATGTAGAAACTCTGCGTAACACGCCGTTAGTCTAGTTACGCTCCACGTCGGGCCACCTTATTAGTCAACCCACCGACATGGTCGGATAAGACTGGTATAGTCGACCTTCGGCAACGCAAAGCTCAGGCTGAACTGGAGCAGTATACAACAACAGGGTAGGTAGAAAGGGCCACAGAGGGAATCTCAATGCCGGATAAGTGATTAACCAGACAGCAAAAGCTACAAAACGAAGGTGCTTAGAGGCGTCTGTAGTGTGAGGTGATGATTACAGTGGCATGGGGGCGTATACCAGACAGCAGATAGTGGGGGAGGGGAGCCTTCAGGCTGGTCACTGAGGCGAAAGCGGCTAAAATTTTATCTTCTGGTGACTCTACAGGAGCTCCGATGGCGGGGTTATCCCTCTGGGTTCCTATGCGTATACGCCCTTTGGTATTTGGGTATCACCTACACGGATATACTTCTGAGTAAGTAGCTAGATAAGCTACTGCTATATCAACTTACCAATATATGTACTTATGTGCCTTCTAAATACTGGCCCAGAACCTTATAATTACTACGTAGGGTTAGGTCTATACTCAAAAAAATAAATGTCAGAAAAAAAACATCTCCCGAGTACAGTACTAAAAAACTATGTATAAATATTACTAATTTAAGTAAAGCTAGTTTGTGCTTTTTAGGTTTTTATATAATAACTGTTATATAGTATATATTATAGCTTATATTACTTAAAAGCTATAATTACTTTTTTTGTTAAATAGCTATTTTAGTTATTTATAAAAATAAAGCTATTTATAAATGCTTTTTAATATTTATATTATTAATACTTTTAATTTTTGTTTATTTTTTTTTAGCATATGTTTATTAATATACTATAAACTTTTTATTTAGTAGCTATTTTTATTATAAGCTAAAAATAAATTATTACTATTATATTTATTAAGTAATATTATTTTTTTAAAGCTTTATAGTTTATATATATTATTATAATAATAACTTATAATAGCTTATAAGCTATTATAATATAGTTTAAATTTATTAGCTTGCTATTTAATATATAAAACTTAATTATTAGTTTTATAAGTTTTAATTAAGCTTTTTTTTTTTTATAAATAAGCTTAAATTTAATTTTTTAATGTTTTTAAACTACTAAAATAATTATATACTAATAATACTTTATAATTTTATGCTAAATATTACTAAAATTTAACTTTTTTTTTTTGTTTAAATTTTTAATATAATTAATAATTTTTATAGCTAATTACTAATTTAATAACTATATTTTAAATAGCAAAAAATAGCTATTATAACTATTAAGCTTTAAAGTTTAATTATATTAAATGAGCTTTATATAATTGTACGTTTAATATATATATGCTAAAACAAAGTATAATAATCTTTATATTATAAGCTGTTTATATTTTATATGTTTAAAAGAAAAAAAGGTTTATATAAAGCAAAGGTTTTTTTTTATATATAAGAACTTTGCTAGCATATAAGCTAAACTAACACTAAAATTACTTTAGTTTATATAATAGCTTTTATATAAAGTAGTTTTTATATAAAACTTATTATATGTACTATATATAAAAGTTATAACTAATAACTAGTTATTTTAATACTAGCTACTTTTTTTTTAGTTGCAATTTTTTTTATATAATGCTATTTAAAAGAAATAAAAAAAAATAGTCCTATAAAGAGTTAAACACTTAATACTTTAGTTTTTGCAAAAAAGAGGTTGCTTATATGTTTGCTTTTTTTAAACTCTGTAGTTATATAAAGCTTAAGTTTAAAAGTAGTTGCTTTTTAAGTAAAGCACTTAAACCTTTATGTAGTTTAATTATTACTAGCATAATTAAAGTTCTTTGTTTTTATTGTTATATAGTTAACTAATGTTAGCTAATAGTATAAAGTAAAATATTAGCAGTAAGCAATTTATACTAAGGTTAATTAAGGGTTTTTTTTTTATATAGTAGTAAGTTTAATAATATATTAAAGTATAAAAGCTAAGCTTTATTTATAAAAAAAGCTTAAATTTTGTAGTACTTTTTATTGCTTTTATATTTTTAGACTTTTTACTTTATATAGCTGCTTATTTTGCTATTAGCTGCTTTATATACATATATATATACTTATAATAGCTTTATATTTAGTTATCCTTATATATATACTTATATATATATATATATATATTTATATAATAGCTGCTTTATTATAATATAACATTAATAATTGCTAGCTTTATATTATAAACTAAAACAGTAGTTATAACGTTATATAACTATTAATTAATAATTTTAACAATTAATTGTTTTTTTAGTTATTATATATAAATATATGTTTTTGTTTTTTTTTTATATAGCTTATTATTTAAGTAGTTTGCTAATAATTATTTATTATACAAAAAATAACAAGTTTTAAGTTACATTAATGCCTTTAGTTAATATTAAGGTTTAAATTTTATATAATACTTCGATTGCTTTTATTATAACTTAGATAATTTATCGTAAAAGCTATTTTTGTGTAATATTTATTTAGTTATGTAGCATTATAATTGCTTTATATAGCTAAAATGCTTATATAAACTATAAAAGCTTTTTATTTTAGGGTTATTAATAAGTAATAAAATTTTAAAATAATACGTATGCTATATATATTTAACAATTATATAGTGCTTATTGCAATTATTATACTTAAATAAATAAAAAAAAGTTAAATATTATATAGTAGTTTAATAAAAAAAGTAAAAAAAAAATATTAAGCACTTATATATAGCTTAAAAAATAGTTGTACAAAAAAAAATGTAAAATTTATAATATTTTATAGTTTTTAGTGTTTTTTTTAAAATTAAATATATTTGTTTGTTGTTTTTTTACTTATTGTATAATTATTATAACAATTTCCGTACAAAAGTATTTTTTTTGATTCTTTTTTTTTAATTTATTTATATAAAAGTTGTTTTTATTTCTTTTTTATAAATACTTTTACTTGTATAGTTAACTAGTTTATAAATACTAAAGTTTTTAATACTTAGTTTAATGTTTTTTTTATAAACGCGTTAGCTAGATTATTTTTGCTATTAATTTATTATACTTTAGAAATTTCTTTTTTTTTGTATAACTTTTTAAGTAATATAATATTAATTATAAAGCATTTCTTTTAAATAATTTCTAGCTTTACTAAACAGTTATATAATAATTTTAAGTTTAAACATAATATAGCAAAAATTAAAAGTATTTTTAGTATAACTATAATTTTTTAAAGCATTATATAAAAAGTTATAGCACTATTAAAGCTATTTATTATACTATATAATTTATTAGTTAGCATACTTTGCATTACTTGCTTACACTTATTAAAGTTTTAATATATAATATTTCTTTTAATTTTAAAAGCTAGGTTTTTTTTTGTATAATACTTTATTACAAGTATAATAATAAATCTAAGTTATAAAGTTATATTAATATTATTTGCAAATAAACCGTTTGTAAAAATAAATAGTTTTATATAGCTTAAGTTCAAAAATATAAATGTTAATCTGCGGTTATAATTATTTATTTGCTACTTAATTTTATAATTTAAATTTTTAACATTTGCTAGTACTAAGTTAATTACTTAAGTAGTAGCTATAAAGTTATACGTAGCTTTTAGTTAGTAAATGCTGCTTATATAAGCGCTACGTACGCATTAAAAAACATATTATTATACGGCATTTTTTATACAAAAGTTAATTAAGGCTAGTTAGTTTATTTAGCCTTTTTATATAAATATTATATTTTTTTGTAATAAACCTATTATATATTAATATAACAGGTTTGCTTTTAAGGTTTTAATTTATAGATAATAATAGGATTTTTAACAGTGGTCCATTAGGGAGGTTTTTAAGGTACTTTTATTACTATGCATTAATAAAGGTTTTAAAAGATTAAAAGTAATAAATGTATTAATGCTTAGCAGTTATAAAAAATTAATAGCTAAAAAACTAGAACTAAATAAGTAATTAAATATAAAAAGTGCATAATTATATAAACAAAAAAAAGGTAAAAAAAGTAATAACTCTTTTTAAATTATTACAAGTTTAATAAGCATTAAATTACTATAAGCTTAGTAAGCTTTAAATTACTATAAACTTAGTAAGCTTTAAATTACTATAAGCTTAGTAAGCTAAATAAGTTATTACGTAATTTTAGCTTTAGCTAGCAAAAAAAAAGGTATATAATATATATAAAAGTATTAAGCTGCTTTAAAAGCTATTTTTGTGCTAATTTCGTAATATTATTTCTTTTCTTTTAAAATTGTTGTTTTAATAATTTTTTATAAGTATTTTTTTTTTTTTTTTTTTTTTATATTATAATATTAAAACGCATTAAAAAAACTAATTGCTTATTTAAAACAAAACAAAAACTCGTTTTTGCTTTTTTTATTAATTTTATTAGCTATAAAGTTATGCTTTATTTTTGCTGCTTTAATTAGTTATTAATATATAAAATAATAAATAATATGTTTTGTTGTTTTAAATGTATATATATTAGTTGCTTTTGTAATAAATTAGAAGTTTTAATTAACTTAATTAACAATATAGTTTTTAAACACTATTGTTTTAAAAAAAAAAAAAACAAGCAAAACAATAGCTATTTTTAGTTTAAAAAAAATTAAAACAAGCTTAAAATAGCTTTAATTTTATTTTAAGCAAATTAGCTTAGCTTTACATATAAAAACGTTTTTTAAAAGCAAAAAGTATTAAAATAGTTTAGCAAAAACTTTAATTCTTAAATAAACTAAACAAAATAAAACGCATTAAAAAAAAACAAAAAACGTTAGCAAAAAAGCAAAAACAACAAAAAAAATAAGCTAAAGCAATATAAGCTATTTTGTTTAAGTTTAATTAAAATTTTTTAAGCGTTTTTTTTAAAGTTAACTTTTTTTTTTTAGCTTTAAGCAATTAAAATATTAGCAATAAAACTAATTTATAACTATTTTAATAGTTTTTAAATATTTTTTAAGTTTTTAAATATTATTAATATATAAATATTCTTTTTATTTAATAAAATATTTTAAGTTATTATTATTTTAACGGAAATTTAGTATATTTTTAACTTTATAAATGTTTTAATTTGTTTTTATTTTTAGTTATATTTTAATAAGTATTTTAATAAATGCTAGTTTTAATAAAAAAATGTAAAAAATAAAGTAAATTTATATATTTTTTAATAATAATAGTTTATAGTTAATAAGTAAAATAATTTCTTTAATTTTAAAAAAGCTAAGTTTTTTAAATTTTAATTTATTGCTTAGTTGTTTTGTTTTAATTTAAGAAATATTAATGTTTGCATTTTATTTTTATTATAATAAATAAACTTTATTTCTTTTTTTAAAAGTTAGTTTTTTAGTTTGTTTTTTATTATAATATATTAATATTTATTGTTATAAAAATTAAAAGCATAATTACAGTTTAGCTTATAATGTTTTAATTTTTGTTGCAATAGTTTTTGCTTAAGGTATTATAATTAAAATAGCAAGTGTTTTTATTAATGTTTTTTTTTGTTTTTTAATAGTTGCTTATTATTTATAAATAGCTTTATATAAAAATATATTTATATTTTTGTTTGTTAATATATTATATAAAATTTATATTATTAATAATAGTTTTATTTAATTGTTTTATTAGTAGTTAATATAACTTTATAAATATTGTTTTAATATTTAGTTTAGTTTTTTTGTTTGTTTATTTGTTTATAAGTAGTAAGCAATTAAAAACTTTAGTTTAATACTAATAAGTTTAAAAAAGCTAGTTTTAAACTTAAAAATAAACAATTTATTTTAGTTTAAAATAATTTTTTTTAATAGCTTATGCTTATTTAAATATTAATATATAAAAGTATATATAAATTATTTAGCTATTATATTTTCTTTAAACAGTAAAAAATAAGTATACTTAGTAAGTTTATTAATAATAACTTATATTTTATTATATTATACTTTTATAACTAAATTAATTAATAAAAGTAATATTATAATAAAATCTTAAGCAATAATATACTATGCTTATTTAAGTATTTATATAAGTTATAGCAGTTTATAAAGCTTATATTAAGCTATTTTAGCTTTGTTATAAATATTGCATTTTTTTATAATAAATTTAATTATGTTTTATAGTTTTAAAAAATTATATTTTTTTTATAGTTATTAAACTATTTTTATTACTTTTTAGTGTTTATATAATAAATGTTTATAGAATTTTTTAATAAACTTGTTTTATAAAAATTTTAGTAAGTAAACTTTATGTTTATATATTAGCTTATTATTTTTTAATTTTTTGTGTTTTTATAGTTATGCTAACTTTTCTAAGTTATAAGCTTATTATAGCTATATATTTATAAAGTTTTTAAATATAATTTTAACTTTTAAGCTTTTATTTTTTTAAAAATATAACACTTAAATGTTTTTTTTTAAAACTTTAAATCTTTTTTAACTTTGTTAATTAAATATGTTTGCTTAAATGTTTTTTTTTTTTTTAATATAACATATTTTAAAGTTAAACTTAAAAAGAAAAACTATTTAATTTTTATATTGTTTAGTAATTTTTTGTATAGTTATAAATTTTATTAAGTTTTAATAATTTAAATAAATTTTAATTAGCTTTATAGTTTTTATAAAAAATAGTTTTTACTTTTTAAGTGCTATAATAATTGCAAGCAGTTTTTTATTATATATAAAATATTATAATACTATGTTTTATAATGCTTTAAAGTAATAAGCTACTAAGTACTATTTTTTGTTGTTTTTTAATTATTTTAAAACTTTTATAATTATATTATTTAAAGCATTTATTTTTAGCTTTTTTTTTTTTATAAATTAAGTAATTTAACTATAAAGTTAAAAGTAACTTTTAGTTTTAGTTCTTTAAAAGTTTTTTAAGCTTTTTTTAAAATTAAAAAGGATTTTCTTTTATATTTTTTCTTTGTATACTTTATAAAATAAAATGCTATTTTTTTAAAGTTTTAAATTAACATTTAAATATAGTTCAAAAATTTTAATGCTTGTTATATATTTATAATAATAGCTAAATTAAATATTTTTTAGTTTTATACTATATTAATTTTTAACTATTAAATTTATATTTGTTTTAAAATAATTATAAATTTTAAAAAGTTAATTTTTTATATATGCTATATATATTTTTTTATATTAAGTTATAATTTTGCTTATTTAAGTGTTTTTAACACTTAAATTACGTGTTTTTTGTGTTTTTTTAGTGTTTTAAAATAAATTAAAATATTATTTAAGTAAATAAACACAAATTTATTTAAAAACTTTCGTAGAATTATTATTATTATATATTAAAAGCTAGCTAATATATTTTATAATTTTTATAGCATAACTATATATTTATATAGTTTATATACTGTTTATATAGCAGTTTTTTATTTTTTTCTTTTAGCTATTTTAATAGTATAATATTTATTTAAAATATTAATTACTATAAACTATTTTGTTTAGCTAATGTTTTTTTTTATAGTTATTAATAAAATAAAAAAATATTTATTTGTAATAATAATTACGTTTAATAGTTAATAATTAATTACTATTTGCTATACTAGTTTTTTTTTTTTATTAATTAGTTATTTTTTATTTTTTATTTTAAGTATTAGTACTATAAAGTATTTAGCAAATAATTAAGATTTTTTTAGGAATTTTTTTGCTAAATTTTTTTAAATATATTTTTATAAAGCGTTTATTTTATTTAAGCTTATATAGTATACTTAATAAAGCTTTAGTTAACATTTTTCTTTAATAAAAATATAATAATTTTATAAGCTATATTTAAGAAGTTTTTTTTTTTCTTTTTTTTTAAATAGTTTATAAAATTTGTAATATATTTTTAGTATTTTGTTTAGAATTTTTTTTGCGATTTTTTTAATTTTTTTGCTTTATTTCTTATTTTCTTAATTAATAGTTTTTGCTTTTTATTAAATTAAAAAGTTACTAGTTTTTAGCTATAATATTTTTAAAATAATGTTATAATTAAATATATTAGTAATATTTAATACAATTTGTTTTTTGTGTTTTTATATAAATATATTAAAAGATTTAGTTTTTTTAAGTATATAACTATTATTATAGCTAAAAGTACTTTTATTAAATCTTTTAATTTTTTAAAATTTTTATTTATATTTTTAAAAAATTTTATTTTGTTTTACTACTTTAAATAAAATTATATTAGCTTATATTTTTAAGTTAATTAAAATATTATACTTTTTTTTTTAATATATAAATTTAACTTTAAATTAGTTTTGCTAGTTATTATATTAAACTTTATGTAAAGCTTTAGTTTTTTTAGCTATTTACTACTTTTTTAGCAAGTGCTTATTTTGTTTTTTGATTTTTTTTTATAAAATGTTTAAATGCTTGTTTTATTTTATACTTTAAATATTATTGCACTTTATTTTGTTTTTGTTTTTAGTTAAGCTTTAAATCGTAGTTTTTAAGCTTTTTTATTTTTAATAACTATTTTTTAATATAATTATGCTTTAATTAGCTAATAATATTTATAACAGTTATTTTTATATTTTTTTAAAATAATGTTATAAATACAATTAAAATTTTCTTTAAATGTTATAAATTTTTGTAAATTTTTATAATAAACTATAGTTATAATTAATTACTTTAATTCGTAAAAGTTTTATATTTTTATTTTTGTAATTTGTTTAAAAAACTAATTATTTTTTAGTTTATTAAATAAGTATTAATAGCAATAATATACTATATAATAATTTTATAATATTTTATTATGTTTTAGATTTTTTAAGCATAAAATATTATTATTATTTTTTATTATAGTTTTATTATAGTAATAACTTTTAGCAATTAGTTAAATTGCTAGCTTTAGTTTTTAAAACGTATTAATTTTTGCGTTAATTATTAGTGCTTTTTTGTTTTATTACATTTAAAGCAATTTAAGCTATAAAAATACTTTGTTTATTTTTATTAGTTTTTTTTTTATAGTATTTTTTATAGCTTTTAATTTTATTTGTTTTTGCTTTAAAGTTTTATAAGTTTTGTTTTTTTAAGTTTATTTAACAACTAAATGTTTTAAT
>MU400742.1:0-60479 GCA_022578965.1 Xylaria sp. FL1777 | reverse complement strand
GACCCCTAGTGTCTGCCTATTGAAGCCACTACATATTACAGCCTATTAGCCTTCAGTACAGGCTTTTCATACACCGGCCTGGCGCCCTAAGGTAGCTACTGTAGGTAGCTACAGTAGCGTAGGTGCGCTATGGTTGAAACGCGCCAGCCTCTGTTCCACTTTCACCTTCGATGTTTAGAGACTTCCATACCTAAGTACTTAAGTGTATCATCAAACCAACCTCCGTCAATCAATGTCGTATGGGTCAAATAGGCAGGATTGCCGAAACAACCCCCCCTACGTACTCATAGTACTACGTATTGCGTATATCTACTACATACGTAGCCCAGAAAGATACTAACTTTCCACGTGTGCTGGTAACCCAATTCATGCGGAGGGGATATGGGTAGATCTTGGCAGAGGAACCCGAAGCACGTGGATTTACTTGCTATCGCTGGCTTGTACCACATACCTTAGGCAAGGGAGGACCCCAAAAGAAACCCATCTCCAAGAAAGGAATCAACTTGTTACCTACACGTAAGTAGGGCGGGTCGATTTTTCGGACCTGAAGAATTGATATCGGGACCTGAATCTAAACCCAATACAGCAATTCCCTCATAGGTACTGCGGGTCCCTCTCCACTTCACCAAATTTATAAGCAGTGTGGAGTAAACCCATGTGTTTACAAGGGTTACCCATGAACCCAGTAAAAAAAAACAGGTATGCAACTAAATCAACTAACACTGCTGTATTATAGCGCACCTTACATTTAACCTACTTACGCACTAACCACTTTCCACCTTTTCCTTCAACCTTCAACCTACCTAACTAACCGTCAGCGCGAAACATGTTTAAGAGTATGGCCGACCGTTGTTTTTATTGGTGTCCACAAAATGTCTTACGCTATCCCATTTTCTATGAGAAATGGGGTAAAGTGGAGACACTAGGTGGACATTAACCAAATTGGGTTTAGATTCAGGTCCCGATATCAATTCTTCAGGTCCGAAAAACCGCATTCTAAGTAGGGTGTGGCTGGCTCGGGTCGACGTGGGGGGATAATCCTGCTTCCCGCCTCCCGCTTCCCGCCTCCTGCTTCCTCCTTCCCAGCCCCGACAAGCCTCCGTTATCTGTCTCGACTCGAAAAATGGGATCCTGTAGTGATCGTGGCCGTGGCCGTGGCCGTGGCAGGGCAAGGACAGCTTCTGGCCAGCCGCTCAACCGTTGGCCCATCAAACACGGCTGGTTTCAAGACATTTGCACATCTGACAGTTGATAAATTTAGCCGCGTTTATGGTTTGAACTGGGTATTGTTCGTCTAATGTGCTGCTAGCATCCTTCTCTGAACGCATACGTATAAGTAGTATAAGGGATTACGGGGTGTACCTCCGCCTTCGCCGTTGGACGCACGATACACGGATTACCAAGCATCTTCACTATACCATGTCGGCGGGATTGGGAAATTCTCTTCCACTTCTTACATGTTCTAATTAGACAAGAGCCAAGTCATGATCCTTCCTCGAACACCCCGACGACTACCCTGCGAGTCCCGGTAACGTGTCAGCGTCGGTGTAGACTTCGGCGAGTCAGTTGCCTCGGGGTCGTTTTACTATCATCACTATCAAGTTTCCATTGTAATGTTATGCGATAGATATAGGGATCAATCGCAAGAACTTCGATACGGCCACCATCGTCACATATTGCCACAGACGCCTCCTTTTCACTCAGAGCCCGGGTACTAGACGTGCTCCCTTGCTCATCTCTTCATTCCTTTTTCGATTGTTCACGCAAGAACATCGCGATATCAGGTGCCATGATTTCATGAGTGCGCGAAGACCTTGACATCTGTCAGCCCGGCTTGTACGCGCAGGTTCTTCGGTTAATAAATAAATCCTCTCACATGTGTCCCGAATTATACCAGAAGTAGTGATCTAGTGGCAGACAGCCATGCAGCTCAGGGTGCTCTTGTACGTCGGGATCGGCATAGTCCGGACAGTATGAGGTCGTGTTTTTGATAGCATACTTTCCAGGGTTATCCAACACGCCGTTAAGAAACTTGTTAGCGTCATAAACCATGGTTTTCACATCCTGGTTCTCCGAAGCAAAGATACGGCTATGCTTGGCGAGACTGTCGCTCCACCATCCAATCATTGTTTTGTTGGGGAGTGGCGTCTCTGACATGACGTTGGCGGCTGTGCGATCGAGAGGTGGTAGATTAATGAATAGAAAGTTCTTGTATCCGGCTTCATACATTGGGCGCACGCTTTGCGTGAACACGGTGTCAATTAGCACGTCGTAGAACGCCGGGAATGAGATATTAGTAAATCTAGACGAGTCGTTGATATCGTTGATGCCGATCCAGAACGCGACAAGCACCTTGGATTTATTCATTCGCACCCCAATCGCCGGCTCTCCCCACGTGAGATATTGTTGCGTCTGGTTAACGAGTGGGATTGTGAAGTCGTGGTGCTGGTTGAGATATTCAAGAGATACATCCGCACCCGCGAAGGCGAAGTTCCATAGTGCCACAGTACAATCTGTTTAAGAATCCGGAGTCAGTGATTGCCACGGTACTAATATCACGAGATACGTCAGAAGGGGGTATAAGAGACTCCAGTGTACCTCTTGGGAGCGTCTCGCCGGGTTCCAAGCCACAGCCAGTCAGATATTCAACCCAGTTCGGCCCACCCTCTGCAGTACCTGTAAAATTCTGCACAATCTTATTTGAAAGAAGCGTGCCAGACGAGAAACCAAACTGTCCTGGCAGGTAGCTGCCGATGAAGGAGAAGGCTGGGTATCCCGCTGTTCCCTGCACAAACGTGTACGAATCACCAAACGCAATTCTATATGACATTCAGTTGTTAGAACCGTGTGTACCCTTTATGATACTGGGCGTTTATTTACTAACAAGTTCTCCGTGTCATCCCAGTCAAAGTGAGGTCTCGGGGTATAAGCCGCCTTAATGTGTCCTGAGACTAAAGTGACACCGCCAAGAAAGTGCACAAATCTTCTTGTCGCCATCATCTTCAACTAATAGCTTCAACATGGGTAGTATGAGGCTGCCTTACCTCTGACAATAAGATATCTTGCGGATTTAGGTCAAGTATTCTTTAGCCACGTGTGTATGCATGCTTCCGTCATGTGGAAGCCTCAAAGTTTCTATGCGGCTTATTGGTGGAATTGAAGTCGGATTATAGTATCATTCGGGGTAAGGAAATCCTCTCGACCCATTCTCCGCGCAACGGTTAACGGTGTGGGTATCTACGCCTACCACCAACAAACCGACAGCCTCTTTATTATCGAGAGCCTATTAAGCGTAATTTCTTTTGCTCTTCACGAAGATAACCTATAATTAATTCATAACCCAGATACAATGGCAAAGGTTGCATCAGCACCGACACCTACTTATATAAACTAGAGTTCCCATTGTGTCTACTTCCGAAAGTGAGTTCGTTGCACCTAGCATTACGGGCTATTTGGATCTGGGTGGCTGGTAAACCACTGGGCCAGGTTGCACTTCCGGACACCGAGAGCGCTGACATAAAGGATAGCAGACTCAATACAATGGAGATTAGGCCTCTGTTGTAAGGAGGACATCGTTCCGGTTTTCTATCAAAGCAAAAGGAAGGCTACCAAAGTAAACAATGTTCCCAGCGTACTTTCGAAGACATCTTCTGTTGAGAACGGCAAACTCACAATGCTCGTGACAGTTAACATCAATCATGTCACTAAGGAGGGTGCCTATCGGCAATCAGCCGCACATATAAATGTATGACGACAATGTAAAGCCTTTCCATACTCTCTCTCAGGTCGCTTCGCTACATCACTAATTGGCTCAGTTCCTGGCTGAGTAGTTGGCGTCGCTTGGCAGTAGTCTTCTACATAAATCTAGCGAGCGGCTAGCCAATGAGGTGTTTATTTTACCGCGATTCCGTCCTAATCAGGACAGCCATCTTAATCGCAGAAAACGGCGTGTGACTTATGAATTATTTTATACGCAGGTATTTCAGGTCTCCCAATTCCCCTCGTTTCAATATATTATACTCTGCGAAAGAGTATAATCGGACAGGTTATTGTTAAAGTCACCCAGTAATTCCATCTAACCCTCGGTGAGGGTGTGCACTGTCCAAATAACAGACCTTAAAGCTGCCTACCTAATCCTACCCTTTCATAGGACCTTTTTTCAGCGCGAACATACATTGATTATATTATTTCGTTGTTATCCAAATTACCCGAGATCCACGACGGCTCGATTTCTACCTTGGCCGTATATCTTTAACGGTAATCTCCTATAGTACCTGGATTGACTGACCCTCTCGTCGCAATAATTACATCATCGACTAGACGCTCCCCACGAGATCAGCGCAAACCACTGAGCTTGGAATAGAGCGAAACCAGCTGCGATTCTTTAAATCCTGGATAGTAGTAAACTTTCCAAACACATTGCTCCGCATGCTCACAAGGTATTTAATTAATTCAGGGACGTGCTTCTATTCAATGTTTTCTTACACGGCATCTAGTTCTTGACGTCTTGTGAGCCGCGCTAAACTTTGCAGTCCGTCATCACTTTACATTGCATTACCTCATGGTGATCAACATAACGAACAAGACTCCCCCATATGAGATTTTAATTCCTCGATTCATCGTGACCCTCCCCTTCATCCAGCTGTAGCCTCATGAATTAAGACGATAATATTACTTTGGTCTCAACAAACCGGCTCCATCTTTATATTCCCCATTATTTCCCGTGCCGGGACAACGATCACCAACCATCGACGCAACCCAGCCTAGCCTATTCTGGAATCATCCGTACAATGGCCATCGAGCCTATGGAAACAGAGGTTGGCAGAGGCCCAGGGCCTTCCTTGCTAGATCACGAAGAGCAGGAATTTGAACGAGTAGTGAACACGTGGTTAACTGGGAGCTTTGGTGATTGGCCTAATGAAGCCGGAGTTTGTCAACCCCATCCATATGACCACTTAAGGGAGAATACTAACATCATCTCTAGTTTGAGGGCTTGACAGAAGTGCGCGGGCCTGTTGAATTGAAAGTAACAGGGTCGATACCATCGTGGGCAGCAGGGACACTTTATCGCACAGGTCCAGGGGGTTACACTCTTGAGAATACGTTAAAGGGAATATTCAAAACAACACATTGGTTTGATGGTTTCGCCCATACACACAAATTCGAGATCATTTCTAATTCCCATGGCCCGAAAGGTTCGGTACGAGTTCAGTATAGCTCTCGGCGTCAAGGTGAAGACTACGTCAACGCCATCCGTAAGACAGGTCGAGTACCAGGCTTAAGCTTCGGCCAACGTCAAGACCCATGTATCGGCATCTTTGGTAAGATTATGAGTGTGTTTAAACGTGAGGAGCAGAATCCGACGCCTTCATCTGCGAACGTGTGTGTCACAGTGCACGCGGACCTTCCAGGGCTTATATCGAACTCGGGACTGAAGAGCCTGGGTCACAGAGAAGGCGGTAGGGCACTCTATTTGGCCACAGACGCCAGCCGTCTCCAGGAGATCAGTCCCGAGACACTGGAGCCGATTGGCCTAACAAGACAGCAAACGCTCCATCCGCTGCTCAAGGGTCCTCTCAGCTCAGCCCACGCACAAAGAGACCCGGAGACCGGAGATCTCTTCAATTTCAATCTCGACATGGGTCTTTACGCAACCTATCGTGTTTTTCGTACCAATTCGGAAAGCGGAACAACCGACATTCTCGCAACTATCTCCGCACCTGACTTAAAGCCGGCCTATATTCACTCCTTTTTCCTGTCGCCATCATTCGTGATTTTATGTATCCCATCTTCACACCTTGGATACATGGGCATCTCGGTTCCCTGGAAAGGCAACATTGTTGACGCTATAGAGCCGTTTGACCGCTCCAAGAGATGTAAATGGTTCATCGTGGACCGCCGAGGTAGTCGCGGGGTCGTGGCTACATTCGAGAGCCCGGCAGGGTTCTTTTTTCACAGCATCAATTCATTCGAAGATTATGATGAGTCTACGGGCGATATCCACATATTCTGTGATGTCATTGAGTATCCATCAACAGATATTATACGGGCCTTCGAGATGGACGTTCTGCTGAATGCGAAAGGAAGAGAAGAAATCTACGTCAAGGACGAGCGACGGATACGCAGTTGTCTCCAAAGAATTGTGAGGCATAGGTTCCGAGTTCCTGTTAACAAGATAGATGAATCCTCTCCAACAGATTCGGAGAAAGTCCTCGAAATCAAAGCACCGCGCGCCGGTGAACTGCCTACTATTAACCCATGTTATATGACGAGGAAGTACCGTTACGTTTACAGTTTAGCGAATCGTGGGTATAGCACGTTATACGACACTATTGTCAAAACGGATTTAGTAACACGTCAGACAATATCCTGGCAGGGGCCTAGAGGTCATACACCAGGAGAGGCAATATTTGTGCCCTGCCCAAGACAGCTTGGAGACGGGGACGGAGATGGAGATAAAAACGAAGATGATGGAATACTTCTCAGTGTTGTTCTCGATGGATTTGGAAAGACCAGCTACCTTATCTGCTTAGACGCGAAGACCATGGAAGAGCTGGGTCGGGCTGTATGCGACTGGGCTATTGCGCATGGGTTCCACGGCCTGCATTTATAGAAGCAGTTATACCGCAAAACTAATATCCTAATACTGGTGATTTTTGTTTTATCAAATGTCTCTATATCTAATGTGAGTATTGTGAACGAAGAACAAACCCTGGTTGAATATTCTTTTTGTTCGAAGTCTGAACGGAAGTTTGTGTGAGTTGTTGATAATGACTTTGCTCCAGGCAGAGGCTCTGGTCCATCTACTCTCCAGTGTCAGGCACGAGCGAAGAACAAGACAGAGATAGCCTACTAGTGAGGCTACTCAGCTGTCTGAGGGCTAGGTGAGACATTAACAAGGATTCTTTTGTATGACTATAACAAAGTTTACTGCGAAATGCCTCAAATACTCGCCTAATTGTTAAACAAGTTTCGTCTCCTGAGCATTTAAGAACCGGACGAGTTGAGTTGTACTACTAGAATGGGAACTAAATAATGCTTATGTTCATCTACACGCTTCATGGATTACTGAACCAAGTCATGTTGATCTAACTTGAAATGCCATGGAGATGTGCTGCTTCTGCGAGGGGTTAAGATACAAAGCCAAGGTCGAGCAGCCTTGTGGCAGCCATTTCTATTGAAATAGATTCGTCGTTGCGTAGATCGTTACACCACCATCCCCCCAAAATTCACGGGTTGCAGATGTTGACCGTCTGTAGTCAGTGTGGATCGAGCAAAGTAGCGATGCCAGAGGCTATCATAGGGTCGCTGATAAGAAGAGCACGAGAACGTTCAGCTGTATATACGTAAGGTAAGCAGGGAGCTAACGAGGGGCGCCGAATACACGTTTATAGTCCGATCATACGACATATGCCAATACATGCAGCGCCAAAGGCCGTTGTAAGATCACAGACATATGAAGATCATCTCTTAGCCTTCAATAGGCTTAGCAGAGCTCCCACGTACCCGAACTCCCCTAAGCTGTTATCCGCCATCCATATCTAGAGGCGTGCACTTGTGATCTCAAGGCATCGGAACAAGCATCCGGCATACTTGTAGGCAAAGTGCCTTAGCACTGTCAGTATGTACAAGAAGGTGAATGGCCTTGTGGACGCACTCAGTACAGTTTCAATGGTCGTGAGGGCGACCGGCAAAACTGGGTGACCTGAGCAAGATTACGTGAT
Source organism: Xylaria sp. FL1777 (assembly GCA_022578965.1). Classification (NCBI taxonomy): domain Eukaryota; kingdom Fungi; phylum Ascomycota; class Sordariomycetes; order Xylariales; family Xylariaceae; genus Xylaria; species Xylaria sp. FL1777. Next base: position 52,755 of record MU400742.1, on the reverse strand, counting down.
GCGAGATGGGAAATATGAACCAGCTTATGTCCGAAGGTGGCCCAAAACACATGATACGCAACAACAGTTCACGATCGCAAAGTCTATATATTGCCTCTATTAAGCCGTTGAACTACCGTCAGAATGTTGTACAACAGCAGCTTCTGCACCAGACTTCTCATCTGTCTCCGTAGGAGACCTATTGGCTAGCTGCCTCTGGCGATAGCCGAGAGTGGGAGTCCAATGGGTGCTCTCGCGAGCGCTCTTGCACTCACTGTACATCTCGTCAACCTGCTCGAGAGACAAGCCCTTTGTTTCGTAGATGAAGAAGTGTACGAATGTGATGCAAATGAAGCAGGCACCGAACCAGATGAAGAATACCTTAGACTGTAAGTTGGCGTAATTCGGGCCGTAGTCAACCAAGTAGGGTGTGACGAAAGCGATGATGAAGTTGAGGAGCCACTAATGATGATCTAGTCAGTGACATCGGCTTACTACAGTCTCTGGGATAAGGACTCACGTTTGATGCAGTCGTCAGACTCAAACTCTTGGCTCGGGTCTTCAGGGGATAGATCTCGCTCGTGACGACCCAACCGAGGGGGCCCCATGTAGATGCAAAGAAGAAGATAAAGATGGCGATGAATGCAATGCTAGCCTTCTGGGCAGGCACATTGTAGACAATGATATTTCCCATGGAATCTTGGCCAGTAGTCAAAGTACCGATGAGAGCCACAACGAACTGGCCAATACACATTCCGATGGCACCCCAAAAGAGAAGAGGGCGGCGACCGAATCTGTCGACGGCCCACAGACCTGGGAGGGTGGACACGACGTTTATGACAGAAGTGATGACAGAAATGACGAACGGATTTTCGATACCGGAGTTCTTGAAGTATTGCGTTCCGTAGTAGAAGATGAAGTTAATACCGGTCAATTGCTGGAGGGCCTGAAGAGCCATGCCAGTAAGCTGGCGCTTAACCATGGGTCCACGAAAGCAGTCGATATAGCTCGTCTGGCCAATGCTGAGCTCGAATTCATGGTTGGCGCGGATCTCTGCTAATTCGGAGGCAATGGAAGGGTGATCCGCCGGGAGTCTTCGCAGTCGTCCAAGAGCACGGGCGGCGTTTTCGTGGTCTCCCTTCCTGATCAAGTATCGTGGGGTTTCAGGAAGGAACAGCATGCCAATAAAGAGGATGATGGACCAAGTGAACTGAGTGGCAATGGGGATCTGGTAACTTCCCGGATTGGGGAAGTTCTGGGTAGCATTGTTCAGAAGGCTCGCCACGAAGAGGCCAACAGTGATGGCAAACTGGTACGCGCCGACGATAGCACCTCGAATCCACTTCGGAGCCGTCTCGCTTTGGTATAGGGGGACTATGCAGTAACATCTTAGCGAGTGACAAGGCGGCGTTGTACAGGCCAGAACTTACTCAGAGCAGAGACGAGACCAACACCAAAGCCTGCAAAGAACCTGCCCGCCAGGAACAGAGGGATGGCACTCGATGCCACTTGTAGGGCGACGCCAAGGTTGAATACCCAGCATGAGACAATCAATGCCCATCGACGTCCAATGATATCAGCCATGAAGGGGGAGGCGAGAGAACCGAAGAATGTTCCAGCGGACAAGATAGAAACGATAGCAGACGATTGCGAAGGTGATACATCTGGTTCTCCAGCGGAATTCACGTAGCCTGTAGAGAAGAGCTGTCGCCAGTACGGCATAGTCAAAATCCCGCTGATGGTGCCGGTATCATAGCTGAATACTATGTTAGTAACGCGGACTTGGGGTTTATTATCATTTGAGAGACAGGAGGCATACCCGAACAGAACACCACCGAAGGCCACAAAACAACCGATGACTATGGCAGGCCATGCCTTGCCGGCCTGCTCGTCACGCTTCGGGAGAGCAAATACACTCATGGTGAAGATATTGACCGTGCTGGGAACCCGTCCGTTGTCGTCAGGCAGTCGTGTCTTTAAGAATCCTCTGACTTATCTTTGTCTTTCGAATGTCTCCCAGCCACGAGATCGAAGCACGCCCTCCAGGGGGGAAATCTCCCAATGGACAAGGCCAGGGAGCAATCTTTTATATGTAGAGCATTAAGAACCACGAACCACAGGAAATCCCCTTCCAGGACCCGACCAGCCACAAACACCGAGTCTGGGCTGACCCTGGTACCTAGGACGGGGTTCTCCGTTTTGAAGGCTAGGAATAACTTGCCTAGGCCGAGACTCGCCGGCCAGACGTGACCTGCGCCGTACACTATTGTACGTACAGGAAGCGGAGCATACTGCACGATCGGGGCACCATGGTCCATGGGCATAAGCACGGACAGCAGCACGGACAGAAGCACGCCAAACCCGCGGGGTCGAGACAATGGATCTACACGGGAAATCGGTGTCTGAACGGGCCATCAATTGGCACCAGCACCGAGTTTGCTTTGACGCGTCCAAACAACAGAGGAGGGGAAAAACGTATAAAGCAGAGCGAGCATAGGCATGGCAACAAGAAGATTTGCAAGGCTATCGAACAGGGTCCGATTGCGGTGGGGATCTGGCTCATCCGCGTTGGGATCTGGAGACCAAATGCACGTTGAAATCTCACTCGATCGGTGACGAGAAGCACAGGGTTAGCTATAGCCTATGCTGGAGACCATCATGTAGGAGCGTACACACGTCGTAGTCCTTGCCAAGCGCTCTCGTAAGCCCACAGGAGGCAAATGCCCGCATTAGAGTCGGCAGAGGTGCCCGGCTGGCAGGATTATATGATTATATGATTTTATTCTCGCCACATGAGATCCCGCCTGCAGTGCGTATCGCTCTGGGTCATCCATTCTTGACAATTGTGTCGAGGGCACGAAGGCTGCCGCAACCCGGAAGCCTCACTAAGTATAAGTCCCAGGCTGTGTCAACAACGAGGTGTTGTTCGTGACTACATGTATGTCGTGGCACTGGGAGGCTCGTTTCTCATCCAACCTGCTCACCACTGCAAAAGCAAGTACATACTGTAAGTATACCGTACTACATAAGCACATACATAAGTAAGCAAGTATGTAAGCATGCTGCATTCCAACTTCACACTAGATAAGACTTGTGGGTTTTATTACAGATACAATGTATGCTAATGGACAGGGGTTCAATGATCTGGTGGATGATGGGAGCAAACCAAACCAACCCCAAACCAAAGGAGAAGTCTGCTTCGAATCGCGACAAAATCATCTTACTGTATTGTCTGTCTAATATGACATTCCAAATACCAATGTGTGCATGGTCGACGCCGCTTAGGGAGCATTGGGCAATATCAATATCCACCTCGCTATCCAACAATTGGTACCCATGTACTTTTGATTTTCCTACTACGGGAATGATGCAAAATGTCAATTCTTCCGTTTAAAACTCGTTGGCTAGCCTAAAAAAAGAAAAGAAGAAGAAGAAACCCCCGACCGTTAGAGAGAGAGATCACTCGGCTCGTCATCCTGCTCCCAGCTCCATCACCAGCCACCGGTTTCATATCTACCATAGTCAGTAAGTACTCAGAAACCACTTACTTGAGGCGGTAACGGTCAAATACCTACCTAGTCTAGAGCTACATATATCCAGGTTGCCTATAATATGGATGGAAAATAGCAGATGCCGCTAGGGACTACTATGTATAGAACGATTCTTGTCTACACTCCTACCACTCCTACTCTCTCTGAGTAGCTACCCTGGGGCAGGACCGAACAAATACCTACTATACTGCTATGCCGTAGATTACATGAATACCTACTTGATGAAACGGCGGAGTTCTAGTGGACAGGGGTGGCGAGGCGGGGACGCCTGCATAACAGGTGAGACGATAGAGACGGTGAGGAATGGCGAAGAGAATTATCAACCACCCTCGCATGCATTGCCTGTTCTTTTTATCCAGCCCAGCAGATTGGTCAAGCAGCTTGTCCCAGGGTAGCGAACTCCCGAGGTCTCTTGAGTCAGCCGCATAGCCAGACATCGCGCAAAGCACAGTTGCTGATTTCGTTGAGTTTCGTTGATTCGTCGCAGACGCAGAGTAAGTGGAATGTGCCGGCGAGGAATCCCGGCCATTCTGACTGCGTACAGATATGCACGTACTACGTATATGTAGACCCTTCCACGCCCCCTGCCGCTTTACATGTGATGATCTGCACTGTAGGTGTAGGTACCTGGTAAGACAGGGTCGTTGTATAGTCCATGTTTTAAGCTTATATGTATCATTCCGCGGTTATCGGAACTTAGGGTGGTGCTCTACCGGTATTCGGTGCACATACGCCACTGGTCCCAGTAATCTTTAATTGGCGGCATGAGAGGCGTTGGTTTTTTCTATTCTTTACCAAACAACCTTTACCAAACAACCAACCTGCAAACAACCCAAACAGTGGATAAGTCCAGCTGAGCCGAGACGACAAGCTTCGAGTCTGAATTTTTGATTTGTAAACTGGTTTTGTCTTGTCGCATTTTCTCATGCTCATACATATACTGCGTAGTGTATGCTTGATTTATTAATTTTTTTAACTAGCGCATCCTAGCTTTATCTTCGTGCCTGGACTCCCTAGACTACTGCACGGTGTTCCTTCGCGCAATTGCGTAGATTATGTGCTTATGTATGCGTAGGTAGGTATATATTGTGTTGGATATGTATCTACTAATAATAGCTAGTGTAAAAAATGACCGCTAAACCTCCATAGTCTGACGATGACTACTACGCAGTACGTACCATGTGCTGACAACGAATTGCCGGTAACAGGCTTACCTATTCACTCATACTACATATATGTAATGCTAACTCACAAATAATAAGGTGCTACTCCCACGTGGTTTTATAGCATAGCGCAAGACTTTCCATGGTCGACTACAGTAGCTATAGAAAATGTCAAGAAGCACACATACCACTAGTGCGGATGTGAGCATCTGAGCATAGCAGATCTAAAGCTTCAGAGCACGCATTGGGTTCCTCGCAGTGAATTACCCAGGTACAGTATGGTGTGTATCGTACGCTATGTTAGACGAACGTCACTGTGGACTAAGAAGAATATTAGATGGGGTAGTGTATCTTGGACATCTCTAGACTGCAAGCCACATACACTACGCTTCTTAACTCCAGACTATGAACTTGTGGTATGAGGATGACTGAAGTTCTAGCAGGGATTCGCCTTGGTATGAGTAAAGCGCACACGCTTAATACTCTTCTACCGAGCTGTCTGTGTAGGCGGGAGTTATAAAGTAATCAGCTTGCCCTGCGAGGGTAGCTGATCTTCTTCCGCCTTCAAGGTTTGCTTGTTGTCACTCTTTCGTATCCACCGGGCGTCTTCTTTCACTCTTTTGGAAGACACACATCCTCATGTTGAAGGCTGCAATTTGGGCGACAGCCCTGCTAGCTGGCTCTACCTCAGCACTGGGAGATCCGTCTCGGCTACTGGGATCGTCATTTGGTACACCCGGCGACAATGCGACTTACGACTATGTTATCGTGGGAGGTGGCACCGCGGGTCTTACCGTAGCGGCACGACTAGTCGAGCAACGTGCCGGCACCGTCGCTGTCATCGAGGCTGGAACATTTTATGAACTATGTAATAGTAATAATAGTATGCTTCCTGGTGGCGATGGCGCCTTCACTGGAAAGGGTGTGACTGATTGGCAACCCTTGATTGACTGGGGATACATAACGACGCCACAAGCTGTTAGTCAGCTTGACCAGACATACACATCGAGACTTAAGTACTGACCGCAGGAATAGGGCGCTAACAACTTGACGCTCCATTATGCAGCGGGCAAGACATTCGGAGGAGGTTCAGCCAGAAATTTCATGGTGTATCAACGTGGAACTGAGGGCTCCTACCGGAACTGGGCCGACGAGGTTGGTGATGATAGCTACACCTGGTCCAAATTCCTACCCGTGAGTTACCTACCCTTGGAGTCAACTTCTTCATATTTTGGCCGTTTGTGGAGGCAAGAACTTCCTGTTAGAGCAACGAAAATATCATGGGAGCATGCAGAACCCCCGAAACCCGTGCATATTTCACCCGAAAGCGTAATTACTGAGTCCAGCGAACGATAGTGGTTCCAAAAGAGTGCGCATTTCGTGCCGCCAAATAGTAAGTAATCTCTAGTGCCATTTTAGAACACCATAAAAAACTTCTGATAAGTAGACGGATGCCTGGAAGTTTAAATCTATCCTTCAAATCACGGACTGAATGACAATTACTGACCCCGAAATGTTCTTAGTGGACGCAAGGCCCGTCAACTCGACACCCGTGTACGACCAAGGTGTCGTAGGCAGGAGTGGCCCGATCGCCGCAGCGTATCCTAACGTAAGTAATTTTCGGATCACCTTATTCGTGGCTTGGTGGACTCTGGGGCGTGAGGGCACCTTTTGAGGCCAAAATCACATCTTAGAATCTCACCCACCTCGACAAAGCACACGGGGAATGGCGATAGCTGACCGTAGGCTTTGCAGTGGCCTCAGGCGATCGCCACGTGGGCGGTAGAAGGTCTCAAGGCCATTGGACTTCCCGTCATTCCTGGATTCAACAGCGGCAAGCTGCTTGGTCAGTCGTATGCTACATTTTCGATCGACGGTAAGACGATGTTACGAAGTTCATCCTCAACGGCGTATCTCCAGCCAAGTCTCGGGAACACAGACCTCTACCTATATCACCTAACCTTGGCTAAGAAGATCCTGTTTGATGCCGATAAGAAGGCCACTGGCGTCATGGTTAACACTATGGGTGCCCAGTATACGCTGAAGGCCAATAAAGAAGTCATCGTCTCCTCTGGTGTATTTGGCTCACCGCAGTTGTTGATGGTCTCTGGTGTTGGGCCCTCTGAGACTCTGAATAAGCTGGGTATCCCTGTCGTGGCTGACCGGCCTGGCGTAGGGCAAAACCTACAGGATCACATTTATTATGGTATTACGTACCGCATCAATGCCATCACCTTTTCCTCACTTATCAACCCCGAGTTTGCTGCTGAGCAGAAGGCACTTTTCCAGGCCAACGCCACGGGGATTTACACGAACCCGACGGCGGACGTGATCGGTTGGGAGAAGATTCCTGCTCACCTCCGGAAAGGATGGTCCCATGAAACCGTCTCTGCACTCGCCGGGCTTCCGAAAGATTGGCCTGAGGCGGAATATATCTCGCTCGGATCGTGGCTGGGAGAAGACTTCGACTCGCGTTTCGCTGACCCTTCTGATGGCTACAACTACGGAACGCTGGTGTGCGCCGTCATTTCGTCCCTCTCGCGCGGCACTGTATCGATCTCGTCTGCTGATACGGCGGTACATCCTATCATCGATCCTAATTCATTGACTCACCCCGGTGACATTGCTGTGGCAGTGGCGGCATTCAAGCGTGCGCGCGAGTTTTGGGCAACGGCTGCCATGAAGAAGCTGGTCATTGGCGAAGAGATTTACCCGGGCCAAGACGTGGCTACCGACGAAGAGATCCTAGCCTCGATTCGCCGAAGCTATAACGCCATCTACCACGCATCCTGCACTAACAAGATGGGCAAGAAGGACGATCCGATGGCTGTCGTCGATCCGCAGGCGCGAGTATACGGCGTAGAGAACCTGCGCGTTGTCGACGCGTCAGCCTTTCCTCTTCTCCCACCCGGACACCCCGAATCTACCGTATACGCCCTGGCCGAAAAGATCGCCTGCGATATCGCGGGCAACTGTGCCCAGCCACCGTTACAGCCCACGAGTTCTACGGGCCCTTCTTATCCTGGGGAGTGCGATAAGAGGAAGCAGCATTGAGTATACATGCCTTAGGGCATGATGACCATCTTTTAATTGTCATTTTCGGCTCGTTCCAGGAGACACATTGACGATAGTGTATAGTTCCAGAGACAAAACACATATCCATCCTGGTCTGGAGCTGGCTTTGAGTTACAAGACAAACATAGTACAATCATCATCTATAATAAACAGCCTATTGATGCTTTCATGAAGCAGAATTGTTCGGCTTACCCACCAATTTCTATTCTCATCCAGGTAGTCCAATTATGTCCTGTAAGAGAAGGTGTCTAGAAAGTGTCTAGGAACTCTTGTGTTAAGTACCTAGGTGCCTTAGGTGAGTATGTACATATAGGTAGCTGTGCGATAAGTAGGTAGGTAGTTAGACGTTGAAGGTAGCATTGAAGGATTCAAATGTTTATAGTGTACTTATATAGGCAATGTAGAATGACCGGAACTTCTCATATAAGTTCCTGAAGCTTTTTACTTTAACGGGATACATAAAACTCAATTTCAGTTGAGGCTCAGATACCTAGAGGACAATCAATGTATTAGGTAGGTACTTGGTTGTTAGCAGGCAAGATTAGGTACATTATGTATGTATAGGTATATATAAGTAGCTTTAAATGATCTATCAGTAGGTAAATAGACTATATTTACCTCTATAAACGCTCTTTTTAAGCAGTACGCTGTGATTGTTTTAATAGCAATGTTAAAGAATAAAATAATGTTACAAAGGCGTTCGGATTAAAAAAAGAAAGGCCGTTTAAAATGTGTAGCAAAAAGACAGTAATTGCAGCTATATTACTTTCAACGTACTTACGTACTATCATACAAGAAATCCTAGCAGAGTGACCAGAGAAAAATGTGAGTTCCAGCAAGGTTGTCACCCTGTCATCAGTTGCCGTGAAACTTGGAACGTAACAGCAAAGATAACTGTAGCTGAACGCTAACATTTCCGGTCGAGCTGTAACTTAAAGCTTTGATCCTAGGTAAATTCGTAAGTCATCCTATACGGATAAACCTACACTTGGTGACTCGTAGGTGTGGTTTTAAATCCAAAAGAACACTCTTGATCGGCAGAACACTACTGTCTCTTTCTCTTCTACTTACCTATACAAGGGACTATGAAGGACACCAAAGCTTCCTGACCATCGTCTTCAATTTATTTTTTGAAACAATATAAAACGATAGATTCAACCTCACCCGACTTATTATCCGCTCTGATGGGGTTCTCGGCAACCCTCACCTACGCGCTTAGCATATTGCGATCGCTCCGAAGGTGACCTCGCAAATCACAAGCTCTAAACAACCACCTTTTACAATTACCGGTCGAATTAATTACTTACATAGCTAGCTTCCTCGTTCTGCCAGACATGATCCTGTTAGCACGGACGTACTACTCCCTGCGGATCATCCTTTGGAAACCGATGGTTAGTGCCAAATTCTCTCAGCCCGAATATCGCCTCTATTTTCTTAGTATTGCTGGACGAAGACCTGATAAATGGATGTGTGAGGAATGCATGATGGCCGCTCATCCCATGATCAAGCTCCATACTTCTGAAGCCACATTCTCATGGTCTTCCTGCACTCATAAAGATCGTGGAGGTATCTCCTACGATGCCCGTCTCTTGGACGGCCAGACAAGACTCGAAGCCCGCCATATCCAGCTTGTTTTCAAACATTCTAAACTACAAAGAGACAAGTTTAATGAATACGGGAAAGCCTTATTGGTAACACACTCCAATCTCACATTGCGATACACAACACGCCCGGGAATTGCCCTAACTCGCTACGGTGATATTAAATTTCTGCACCAATCCATTTTGCAGTTTCATAAGAATCACGGGAAGATATCGCTTAATGATGTTGGAGATCTACAAATCTGCCCTCATGTTACTCTATGTTCTCGACGCCTTCGTTGTTCTGTTCACCCGGGTTATCGGCTTCAGCAGGCTATCTGTAGATCACTCGGGGATCCGGGAGACGAGAAACCACATAGAGGAGCTTGCCCTCGTTGTGCTACTGAGTTCGAGGTCCAGCTAGGAACATATTAGCTAAACATATACGTTTAGCAGAATCTTAGTTCAGAGAGCTCACTAAGAGATCTCGCCTCAGAAACCCTCTGTGAGCCAGTCAGCCTGAACGAAGCACCAAACCTTGGGGATGTGGGTCAAACCGTACATCATGAGCCGGGAACAATAAGGGAGTGGTTCGCGAAGCTTTTAATAGGTTATAGTGAAATCTAGCGTAGCCTAAAGGCAACAATCCTAGAGCCCTGAGCCGGACTGTTTGGATAACCATCGATAATACATCTCACAAGAGCCCATACGCACACAGTCTCTGTTTTCCTGTCTCATGAAATAAGTGTATTATAACCTCACAGCTAGTGCTTAACAAATAACGTAGAAAGTCGAAAGTGCCAGGCCAAATCTAAAAGTCTGATCAGCTAACTGCAATTGTAATAGCATTAATAAGGAAATAGAAAAGACATCCATAGATGTCCCGTACAGGCTAGATCCAACATAGGACAAGATGGCGTCAGAGGAATAATCGGTTAGTGAAACTAAAAGGGAAATGCGTTAAGGAGCCACTCCAAGTATTACAGTCCAAAATTCCAGGTCACTTAGAGGGTGCAACCGCAGTTACACTTACTGTAAACTGTAATATAAGACTCTTCTGGATAAAGTCGGCAGGAACAGCATAACAAGCCAGTATTTGTAGGTTCAAAAACAGCTTGGGCACCATTCCCTTCCAAGCCGCATCCAGGCTAAAAGGCATATTATCGGCTAAGATCATTTCCAACCAGGGTCTCGATCATAACAGCATCGACAATCTCGTCAATAAATATATATAGTGTGCCTCTCGAACGCTCCATAGAATCCTCGGGTTCTTTTGCGTAAGTTGTATATATACGGACAAAGGTTTAGACTAGGTCTAAGTTATAAAACATTATTCGCAAAGCTGTGTCTCACTAGTACTTAGATACCATAATTCTATTATAAATAAACCGGCGTATAAAATTCTCCAAGATCTTCCAGTTGAACTTCGAGAGTTTAAGCTCGTGATATCTTCACAAGTGTGGTGTCCGGGAGAATAGTAAAGGGTATCAATGGGTTTCTCAAGAAGAGGAGGGAGGAAGAGATACTGGGGGAAGTGAAGAGTATAGGGGTTAATAAAGGGGGGGAGGGGATAGGATTCCTTATACCTTTGTGGTACCCGCCGGCCTCAGCGTGAGCTTGTCGTGTGTATTTGGCAACATAACATTCAACGTTGGGACTTGGCGATTTTCATTTTGTTTCCTGCTTCACCAATGATAAACTCGATATTGAAAGTGTCTCAAGGGCCTGACCAAGACAGTGCCATCGTGACCACGTCCTTGCCATCTAGGTCTTGGGGATGGAGTCCAGCAATGGTCATTTCATGGTTAGATATGGTTCTTTCGAAGGATTGGCAGCCTACTTCATGAGCAGAGCTTCCTCAACAGTACGTAGGTTGGGGTCAAAAGTTTGCCATAGCTTGGACAATTAAATACAGTGCATTTTATTTACTAACTACAGTAAAGGTTTCCTAATTAGGAAAGACCTTTTAATTTTATGCTAGACCGTTAGCGGCCCGACGGTATTTTCTATTTGGCGGACTGCTATTAAGCCGAAACGGAACCTGCTAAGCTGCTAGCAGTCTAGCACAAAAATGAAGTCTTTCTAATTAGCATGTACTGTGTTCAATTGTCTAGGCTAATTGCCGACTTCTGGCCCCAACCTACGTAAAGAAACAGAAGTCGGTTCGTTATGGTCTGTACCGTAATAACTTAAAGGGGCTTAAGATAATCCGTTTTCATTAGCACGGAGGTTAGTTCATAAGTAGTGGTATTATTATGCATAAATATTATACTGCTACTAGGTACCTAGTGCTAATGCAATTCTCAGGTATTGCTTAGGTACTGCTCAGGTCAAAAAACGGCATTAGCTCAGGATAAAAGTGGCATGGCTCAGGTATCGGACCTATTACAAGGCAGGATAGGAAATCTATCTCGGAGGTAGGTACACTTATGCAACCTTGTCTCTCTACATAAGGTAGGTACTTTATTTTGTTGTTTGTTGCAGCTGTTCATTTCGTCTGGGTGTTTGTTTAGGTAGTAGACACTACCTAACAACAACCTAGGTAGGTAACGACCAACAGCTCAGTCGGCTGCTGATCGTGTTCCAACTAGCCATGCCAGCAACGACACATCATATAGCCGGCAATGCTTCTGGTGCCAAGACTACAACGAAGACAGGCTCAGCAGTGCGTGGCGCATCGCTGCTCATCCTCCTCCAGGTCGCCTCTCGCGCCATCACCTTCCTCGCCAACCAGCTGCTGCTGCGTTTCCTGACCGCGCAATTGCTCGGAGTCTCTGCGCAGCTTGAAGTCTACTACCTCTCGGTGCTGTTCTTTGCGCGCGAGAGCTTGCGTGTTGCCGTTCAACGACAGGGAACTAGCGACGATGAGGGTGGAGGTGGCAATGGGACCCGTGGTCGTGGTCGAGGTCAAGATCGAGACGATGGAGCGGGAAAACAAGTTGCAAACGCAGCAGCCAGCCAATCTGTCGTCAACATCGCCCACCTGTCGCTTGGCCTAGGTCTGGCATCAGCGCTGGGGCTCGGCTGGGCCTATCTGCGATACATCGACGTTGCCACCATGTCAACGCCATACCTGGATACAGCTCTACGTATATATGGTGTTGCTGCTTTGGTTGAGCTTCTATCCGAACCGGCCTTTGTCGTCCTACAGCACCAATTACGATTCGGACCCCGTGCCGCGGCCGAGTCCATCGCCACCTTCTTGCGCTGCCTCGTAACATTCGGTGCCGCGAATTGGGGATGGAAGCAGGACCTGGACCTGGGTGTAATGCCATTTGCCCTCGGCCAATTTGCCTACAGCGTAGCACTATTGGCCGTTTATCTATGGTATGGGGCTAGGCTTGCAAATTCTGAAGGATTCTCTCTCTTCCCACGACGTGTACCGCAGGATACGGCGTTACGGGCTGCGAAAGAGCGGGCGTTAACGAATGAAAGCTACGTACTGGGGTACTTCTTCACGCCTACTCTTCAATTGGCTTCTAGTCTCATGTCCCAGTCGCTTGTCAAGCATGTCTTAACGCAGGGTGACACGTTTCTCGTTTCGATTCTCTCCGACCCTGGATCTCAGGGTATTTATGCGCTGGCCAACAATTACGGTAGTTTGCTCGCTCGCCTCGTCTTCCAGCCTATTGAGGAGAGCAGTCGAAATTATTTCAGCAAACTCCTCTCACTCCCCTCTACGGGAAAGACACGAGATAAGGCGACGACTAAGACGCAGGTTCACAAAGCGCGGGCCGATTTCCAGGCGCTGCTGAAGTTCTATGTTCTTCTTAGCATGGTCGTCGTCAGTATTGGCCCGTATGCCGCACCCCTTCTCGTGCAGATTGTTGCGGGACCACGATGGTCCGGCAGCGGTGCCGGTGCTGTCCTTGCAAGGTATTGCTTGTATATCCCCCTACTTGCGGTGAATGGTGTTGCTGAAGCCTTCGTCTCGTCCGTCGCCACAAAATCCGAGGTTCATCGCCAGAGTCTGTGGATGGGTGTCTTCAGCCTCGCGTTTGCCGTTGCCGGTTTCGTCTCGCTGCGGATACTTGACCTAGGCGCAGTCGGTTTAGTATATGCGAATGCCATTAACATGGTTTGTCGCATCATATGGAGCGGCGCTTTTATATCCCTTTTTTTTGGGCGGAATGGTGTAGAGTTTGGATGGAATGGGCTTGTACCCAACGGAGTAGCTCTTCACGTTTTGGGCACTGGTGTGGTCTGGGGTACATTGTCGAGTGCTGGTATTTCGGTAGGCAATGTCTCGTCACATGTCTTCAAAGACCTACTCATGGTTGGATCTATCGCAGTGCCCTACGTTGGTCTCATGTAAGTTTTTGGCTCTCAATGGCTCCCATTTCGGGTTTCATCTACACTCTATCTTCTAGGGAAAAAGCTACTAACTGCTAAGTAGTGCTTACGCCGAACGCCGTTATCTTATGGACTGCTATAGGTCTATACGTGGCCGTCGCGGCACACCATGAACCTCCTAATTGTGACTTTGTGTAATGAATAGTATTCGATGTGTTTCCGTATATTTATGCAACCCTCCCACTTGTGACCGCACCTAGTCTTCAAACGTGATCTTGGTGCCCTTCTGCGACATGTCAACGTCCTTGAAAAAGGCGCCATAGGTGCTGTGCGCCTTTTTTTTGACTGTGGTGCCAAATTTGAGCAGCTCTTCTGGTATAGGTTGGCCTGCCGCTTTGAGGATATTGACTAACCTGCAGAGGAAAACTTAGTATTTTACACCACTAGGCTACGAAATTGGCATGTCTTCGAACTTACTCTCCAGAATGTGCCTTATCATGTTCTGTGAATAGAGTAATGGCCTGACCCGTCTTACCGGCACGTCCCGTACGACCAATGCGATGCACATAATCTTCGATGGTGAGTGGGAACTAGTAGAAGATGATGTTGTTAGTTCGCTAAGCCAGGCGAAAATGAGCAAGTTGAATGTGCTGAACTTACAGTACAATTAATGACTAGTTTCACCTCTGGAATATCTAGACCGCGAGCAGCCACGTCTGTTGCCACTAAGACGGGTGTCTGGCCCGATTTGAATGCCTCAAGACTTCGTGTTCGCTGCTCCTGTTTCAAGTCACCATGAATGCCGACAACTTTGATACCACGCTGCTGTAGGAAGTTTTCGACGCGTGTGGCCTCCTTCTTATACAGGCAGAACACCAAGACCCTCTCGTTCTTGGGATGAGCCTTGAGAAGTTGGAGGAGTCGCCCCTCCTTGGCACGCTGCTCTACGACCTCGACACGCTGTTCAATTCTTGTGTTTGCTTGAAGGTCACCGCTCTCATTACCACCGATTTGGATGCGAACGGGGGAAAGCATGAATGATAGGGCGAGGGCTTGCACACTCTGCGGCCATGTTGCTGTGAACATCAGCGTCTGACGTTCCTCCTTTTTGGGAGTACATCCGATAATTCTCTTAATGTCGTCTTCGAATCCCTTATCAAGCATGCGGTCCGCCTCATCTAGGACCACGAATTTAGCATTATCCAGCTTCACAGCACCCTCCTCTAAGAAATCCTTGAGCCTGCCAGGGGTGGCGACGATAATATCGGCCTTTTTGAGAAGATGTCTCTGATCGTCTTTGGATGCGCCGCCGTATACACAGACTGTCTTCAGCCCAACATGATCGGCTAGTTTAGAGAGCTCCTCGTTGGTTTGCATGGCGAGTTCTCGTGTAGGTGATACCACCACGGCCCGTATCCTACCGCTGCCCTTGGTATTGGGCATGTCGAGGACAGCGTTGACGAGGGGGAGGCCAAACGCGATTGTCTTTCCCGAGCCCGTCTCTGCTACACCGACGATATCCCGGCCCGACAGGCCAAATGGCCATGACGCAGCCTGGATGGGTGTTGGGGCTTTGAAGGCGGCGAAAGGGTTCTTCGCGGTCAGCTTAGAGGGTGGTAGTTGCGAAAACTTCATAATGGGATGATGGAGCCTGTCGGAAAGAGGGTCGATGACAGTGATCTGGTGGGTGCTCAGGAAGATCGAGATCTCAGACTCGGGCACGGAAGGAGACGTTGTGGTCCCATTCTTATCATTCGAGGTATGAGACTCTTGATGCCTGTTGGCTAGTCCGTTCGTTGCTGCGTCTCCATCGTGGTCTTGTTCTTTTTTGTTCTTCTTCTCCTTTTTATCTTTCTTCTCTTTCTTTCCCTTCTTCGCCTTCGTCTCTTCAATTACTCCTTCGCCTTCACCGTCTTCCATCCCCTCTCCCTCGCCACTCTTCCTCTTCCTCTCTTTCTTCTTTTCTCTTTCCCTCTTCTCCTTCTTGCTCTTCTTCACTTTGAAATTACCATCATGTCGTGTGTCTATCGCATCTTTATCTTCGCTTGAGATGGGGGTCGAAATATCAGAGTCGTTCTCCTGCACTTCTGTCTTGCGAGCCTTCTCATTCTTGCCTTTCTTGTCCTTCTTAGACTTCTTTCTAGAAACAGTCACCTCTACGTCAGCATCTTCAAGAAGATGCTTTGACATGGCTATGAGGTAGTTTTTGTTTACTAATCGGCGACTGTGCAACGTAATTAACAGATTACAATACAATTCTGTACACCCGCATCCAGACAAAACAGTGAAGGTTGGGAAAAATAAAATGGAACGGCGGCAATGAGATAAGATAGGTTATTTAAGATAAGATAAGATAAGGATGTCTCACCGACATGTGGCTTAAGTTGTTAGGTGCCTAGGTAGGTATGGCTAAGTCGAACCTTGCTTATCCTACGTAGGTACGAAGGTTGGGGTCCGAACTCTGCAATAGCCTGGACAATTGAATACAGTGCATTTAATTTACTGCCTACAGTAAGCTTTTCCTAATTAGGAAAGATCTTTAATTTTGTGCCAGACCGTTAGCGGCCCGACTGTAATATATTTTCTACTTGACGGACTGTTCTTAAGCCGAAAGAGAACTTGCCGAGCTGCTAGCAGTCCGGCATAAAATTAAAGGTCTTTCCTAATTAGGAAAAGCCTACTGTAAGCAGTAAATTAAATGCACTGTATTCAATTGTCCAGGCTATTGCTGACTTCTGGTCCCGACCTTCGTACCTAATAATGATAAGACAGTACCTAAAATTTAGGGATGGATTGATATATACCGGTACGCCTCTGCTGTGAGGGAATTTAACACATTGCTACGATCACACATCTGGCCCAGGATTATATATCTCAAGATATCATGCGCTCCCGGCACATACATGCACATCATCAGCATCAATAGCGCAGAGTGAGATTTTTGAAACAATTTGTTGGTAATAATACAATCTGGTGAGGATGATTCTTATACATCCCTGAAGAGTCGGTTGTGATAAAAGACTGCGCATCCTTAGTAGCCCCAATCTTCAAATCCTCCTTATGAGTACGGTCCAACTCCAAATTGATTAGTATGTGGCTGTTCGTATGGGGATAGACATGGGCGATATGACAGGAACTGTATTTCGTCCAACCACGCATCCGTTGTCGAGGTACCATCAACTGCTTTTAGTTCTCACATAGCTAGATGCATCCAATACAAAACGCATTCCCTAATGATCTGATTCGGTGAAAGAATCATGCAGCGGCTGTGGCGACTTCACTAGCCCCAGGAAGCTTGACCCCAGTACCCGCAAGGTTTGTCGGGCGCGCGTGAGGGTTTTTAGTGTAGTAGTTAGAGATAGCGGACTTGATGGCATCCTCGGCCAACATAGAGCAGTGTACTTCAATCAACGTTAGCGTTTGCGTTTCTTACGATCGCACAAAGCGATAGGAAGCTCACATTTGACGGGTGGTAGACACAGCTCTTTGGCAATCTCCGTGTTCTTAATCCTGCCGGCTTCTTCCAGGGTCATGCCACGAACCAACTCGGTCAGATAACTCGAGCTCGCAATAGCGCTGCCACAGCCGAAGGTCTTGAATTTGACGTCGGAGATACGGTTGTCACTGGGGTCAACACGGATCTGAAGCTTCATGACGTCGCCGCAGGCAGGCGCACCAACTAATCCAGTACCGACATCAACGTCATTCTTCTGCATTGAGCCGACGTTGCGCGGCCGGTTGTAGTGATCCAAGACTTTCTCGTGGTAGGACCGGCGTGCGCCGTTGGCCATAGGATTAATAGTTTGGCGCACGGCCATACGAGGCGTCGACGTTGCCACAAGGCGGCGCGCCGAGTTGGCAAGCGTCCTTGACAGCATGGTGGTATCGAATTGTGCTTATATCGTCGCTGGATCTTGTGGTGGTTACAGCGCCAGTGGTGTCCTTAGTTCTCTGCAAACCGAGAGACAGGCGTGATTCAGTCGATTGTGTAGTAAATTATGGCTCGTGATTGACACAAGCGAAATGATCGTGTGGTTAGAGTGTTCTAAATGTACTGTGGTATGCGGCGTGATGCTCGACTGGGTAGGTAATAGGATGATGGTGGTGGTGAATGGCGATTGAGTGAAATGCTAAGGAAGGAATTATTAATAAAAAGACTGGAAGCCATCTACTCCGGAGCTAACCAGTGGGCTTTGTATTCGTTTGGGCGGCGATCTCGGTCGCAAATGATGAAGTTGCCCACCCGTGGCGAATCAGGGAGCTTCAACGGCCTATGATTTCATTATCACGGGGATAGCTTTGCGCACTGTATATCTGGAGCTTGCTTAGGTAGGTAGTAGGTACCTAGTAGGTAGCAAACCTGTAAGCTGGCTAGCTGGGTTTCTAGTAGGCACCTTCAGGCCATGTACCTACACTGGTCATACTGTAGGGGTAGGTATGTACTAATCCGTGTCTCAGTCGCACTGTGCACATGGGAAATCCCCTGCTTAATGGGGTACTCTTGTCTTATCAGATCCGATCTGGAGGATTTTACGTCGGATCCGAGCTTCTTCTCCGAGGGTATATCGCCTACCTGCCCTTTCTACATACCGGGTATCTAAACAATTGATTCCGAGATGCTGTACCGTTTACCTAGATACCTACTTACATATGCTAATAGGGGCCCGACATCAGACAAGCTGTGTTCAAGTTGCTAGATACATACTTGACTAAGTACATGGTAGGTATCTGTATGTATCCAGGTACCTCGCAGCTGTGAGTGCGGGGCAAGAGTTAGGTACAACATCCTAGATAGTCCAGTACCTCTGAATAAGTACTACCCCTCCTATAAGTACTTTACTAGATACGGTACCCAAGGTATCTTCTTTCCTTAACACCGGTACCTCCTAGGCAGTGTGTCAAGCTCGAGGCGGGGTGACTTTGAAACAGCTTCAGCTTGCCCTATCTACCCGATTGCATCACCTCAAGGGAGGTAGCAAAGCGCGAAAAAGAGGTACCTGAAAACTGACCTGGAGCCTTCGTTGGCTGCCTGCACCTCAGGTCGCCTTAACCTTGCACTATACAGATTTCTTGTGCTCTCTTCTGGGATCTTTCTTTCCGCATACCTCTTCTCCCCGGCAGTCATCGCGAGTCCGAACAGCGGTAATCGTTCTGTTTCTTGTTTACTAGGTAGATTTCTGACATTCCCCGCCTAACCAAACAACCAGACCACCAGAATAACAGAACATCACAACATCGCTTATTAAGTCGTCCCCGATAACGAGGGACGTTTCTCTCAGGGTTTGTCCCTTGTTCCCACCGTCCATCCGTTTTTTCATCCGCCGCTCGGTACGGTCTAGCCGCAGCATTACTGTTCACTTCCGCTATTCATCATGGCATGCCAGCATCTGGAGTCCCTCTGTAGGTGCATATAAGCTTCAACTTTAGAGAAATTCGTCCTTGGGCCGTGCTAATCACTTGCGGTAGCTTTAAGCCCACCCACACCAGCTCAGTCTGTTTACCGCGAGGATTGCACACAATGCTTCGACTCCATTGTACGTCATCAACTCTTTCTATGTGGTTTCTACGCCAACATCGTCGCGGATCGTTCCCCGTTGCCAGTCTTCCGGCCTTCCTGACTAGTTCTAGGATGACCCGGAAGGTCTCGATGTCTGCCTCCAGTGCTTCAATGGGGGGTGTGTCGGCGAGAGAACGCATTCCCAGCTTCACTATGTCACTAGAAACCATCCCCTTGCACTGAATATCCGTCGAACCCGAAAGCGAGTCGTAAAAGATGAGCCTCCTACCAAGATGACAAAGTTGGCTATTGCGGCCGAGACCGAAGCCGACCGATACGACATCAGCACTGCTGTCAAATGTCATGAATGCGTAAAGGAGCTCGACAAATCTCACGCGAAGCTTGCTCCGCTCGTCAACGGCATTCTTAAAGCTAATACGTTCTCTCGTCAGGAGGAGGTCAAAGCATGGGAGCAGGAAATGTCCACCTGCGAGCATATTCTTATGCTGCAGCAGGAGACAAGCCGTAAGATCGAGAGCGGCGATTTAGGACATTGTTCCAAGTGCGACCTCAAAGAAAATCTCTGGTTATGTCTGGTCTGTGGGAATCTAGGTTGCGGAAGGGCTCAGTTCGGTGGCGTTGGAGGCAATTCACACGGACTGGCCCATGCTACTGAGTCACAACATGCAATCGCTGTCAAACTTGGTTCCATAACGCCGGAGGGGTCTGCCGACGTCTACTGTTATCAATGTGATGAAGAGCGCCTGGATAATGATCTTGCGCCCCATTTGGCACACTGGGGTATCCTCCTAGCCGACCAGGTCAAGACTGAGAAGAGTTTAGCCGAGATGCAAATCGAGCAGAATTTACGGTGGGAGTTTTCTATGACGACAGAGGACGGAAAGGAACTGCGGCCATTGTTTGGGCCTAGCCTGACTGGGCTGAAAAATCTTGGAAATAGTTGCTATCTCGCCAGCATTTTGCAGTGTCTGTTTGATCTACCCTCATTTCAGGATCGTTATAACATCCCCAGTGCCGATCTACCAAGCGTTCCCGACCCGGCCCAGGATCTGGAGACGCAGTTACGCAAGGTAGCAGATGGTTTACTCTCCGGCCGCTATTCTAAGCCTGATGGCGATATCGTAGCATCAGAACATCCTCCTGAGATTCTACATCAGAAGGGTCTTGCACCTAGCATGCTAAAACATTTGATTGGTCGTGGCCACGCAGAATTCTCTACCATGCGACAGCAAGATTCGTTCGAATTCCTTCAGCACCTTATCAAGCTAATTACGCGATCACAGCACCCAGCTCCCTTGACAGACCCAACACAACCATTCCGCTTCATAATAGAGCAGCGATTGCAATGCATCAACTGCAAAAAGGTTCGCTACTCATCGACCGAGCAAGACAGCATCTTCATCGATGTACCGCTCGAAAAAGTTCCACGGTCTGAGGGTGGAGAAGGTGACGTTTATCAGGCAGTCACGTTAGAACAGTGTCTGAACCGTTTCACGGCCCAAGAGGCCGTTGAACTAACTTGTCCGGGGTGCGACAGCACTGTGGGATTTATGAAACAAGCTCTATTCAAGACGTTCCCGACTACCCTTGTGGTTAATGCCCGAAAGATGACGGTGGAGAATTGGGTGCCGCGTAAAGTTGACGTTCCTGTCATCGTAGGTAATGATGCATTTCCATTAGATGAGTACCTTTCACCCGGTTATCAGGAATCCGAGGAATTGCTCCCGGAAGATGATAAAGCCGTTACCCCAGTGTTTACTCCGAATGAGGGTGCACTTGAACAGCTAATGGCCATGGGATTCCCTCGCAATCGCTGTGAAAAGGCCCTCCATGCAACAGGCAACTCGGACGCGAATATTGCTATGGAATGGTTGTTCGCTCATATGGAAGACGAAGATATCGATGAGCCATTAGTCCTCACATCAACTGGTACGGACGGAAGCGATGGAGCGGATCCTGAGAAGATCGAGATGCTTGGGGCCATGGGATTCAACGCACCACAGGCACGTAAGGCCCTTAAGGAGACGAATGGCGATGTAGAGCGAGCAGTTGAATGGCTATTCAGTCATCCCGATGATCAAGGTGACACTGCCGAGGAGAATACAGGAAATGTTGAAGCTGGATCTACGGATCTCCCCGCAAACTTTCAGCTACAAAGCATTGTATGCCACAAAGGAACCAGTATCCATGCAGGGTGAGCATAACTCGGCCTCCACGAGCGAAGAAAGGACTACTAACTCTATTAGACATTATGTGGCATTCATTCGCAAACAGCTCGATTCCTCAGATAACCCGAAATGGGTACTCTTCAACGATGAAAAGGTTGTCGAAGCTGCAGATGTCGAAGAGATGAAGAAAACAGCTTACATCTACTTCTTTAATAGGGTCTAAGGGAAGTCGGTCGTCTATTCACATATCGTGCTAATAAAGGATTACGATGTGATTTGTGAAAGGCACTGGAATTCATACGAAGCAAAACAATGTTGTGCGGGTGGGAGTACGATTTTGGTATGCGAGCGTACATGGGAAGCATGAGTGCAGGTCTTAAGTTTCTAAAATGTTGGAGTAGATACGCATGCTGCTACCTCTTTAGAGGCTTGTTAGATTCTGGTTAATCTTAGAGTCTCACATTTAAGTCGGATATTATCGACATAGTATTGGCTCCTATGGTTAGTCATTCATGTCGATGGTCATGTTTACTTTGACTCGGCAGTTTCCAAAACTTGACGTTTGTAGAATAGCTTGTTTCCCCGACCGGATGTACCCCCAGAACGCCTTGAGCAGATGACCTATTGCTTGCGAGACTGTCTTCCCTTCCATCACAGCCAACGCCACTCCCAAGAATTTACAACTAAAACAACTAATCGAAGGCAAAATCAGGGAACTTGTGCCTCGGGATAACTGCAGGAGACACCTAATTCCCAAGACGGTAGCTCACAAGTGTCTCTACTCGGTGGTTGCTCGTGCTGAATCCGCGCAACTGTACTCGCTCACCATTGACAATCTCCTTAGCATCACTATCTCCCCATTCTACAGGCACCTCGCTGTCAGCATCAGCGTACACGAGGACGTTGAAGGTGCAGTCACCAGCGAGCTGTGGGAGGAAGGTGACAGAGGCAGTAATCTGGCGGAATAGAGCGGCAATCTCGGCTTGGATCTCGGCTTCGGTCTTGGACGGGTCGGCCAAGGACGTCGCATTTGTGCCACCACCGCCACCGCCGTTCCTGCTGCTGCTGTTCTCCTGGTCGCCGGTAGCGGCGGGGGTTATTGATTTGGAGGATTTCTTGGACTTCGAAGAGGCGAAGATCTGTACGTCGAATTGCCACCTCTCGACGTGCTCGCCCGTGTCTTTGTCGGTAATGACGATAACCAGCTTGCTGATCTTGCCGTGCTGCATCCACCTATCGAGCTGTGACATGATCTTCTTGATGTAGGCTTTGACTTGATCGTCGGCAGATACGAGCATATTGAGGCCATACTTTTTAACCCTGTTTGGGGTGAAAGGAGATATGGTCAGCTTGCGGATTCAAAAATTGTTAATTCCAAAGGTATTTGGGCTTCTGTTCGTACGCTGTGAAGTCCTCGGCTGGATAGACACCTCTTTGGAACCTACGGGTGGTTGTTAGTGGACTTGGTCTTAGCCGCGACAAGGTTGTTCCGTGGTGGTTGGGTATTCGACACCGCATAGAACATACAGGATAGTATGAATCGAGTATTGGAACTATACAGGAGCATGTTTGTCAGCGTAAAGTCGAGTGTATGCGCCTCGGCACCTCTAACAGGTAAAACCAACTACCAACGTACGAATTCAGCGACGAGCTTTGCGCTTCCCTTAAGGGACAGCTTGTGGACCTTGGATTTGTCCTTTTCCGTCGTTGTCGTAGGAGGAGGCATGACGGATAGCAAACTCTGTTTGGAGAATTGGTCAATCGGTCAATCGGCGATGCACGGAAGGGCTCTCGTTAGGACAGCTTTGAACGAGGTAGAGGGGCTACGCTGTCGAATGGGTTGAGAATGGGTTGGGATTTGTTTACTTTTGCACTGTCGCTTTGGCGGGGTGATGGGATGGAGCACCGTACGCTGGCTACTTTACGTACTGTATGCTATTCCCGTGCGCAGCAGCTCCTACGTACATATGCGTAGGTAACTTTAGTGATACAAATGGACATGGACACTGTGCAGAACTTGATAAGAGAATAGGTAACTAGGTAGGCATTTGACGACGATGATAACGATAATGATAACGATAACGATAACGGTAGACAACAAAAAGGCAAGACCGACAACGATGATCTCCATGTTATGACGCTTGCCTCGTTGTAAATCTTCTCAGCCTACTACGCCTACGCTCACGCCGTCGCCGCCCAGAACAAATTTGAATGGATGGGTGGCAGCAGGTCCGCATCCGCCTGCATGCGATCATGCCTCAGCCAAGGGCCTCCCGGTACACTTCATAGCACTCGCTCGCTTCATTCACCTTCACAATCGCATCTGCTGCATGCTGGCGCGGCATGGAAGCGCGGCTCCCCCGCCGGCGGCGCTCCATCGTGCCGACGGTCATGGCGCATGATAACAAGCATGACGACGAGCATGACGACGAGCATGATGCGTCCGACGCCTCGGCCGGCCGCCGCACACAACAACAACAACAACACCCAGACGACGCCTCGCTTCAGCAGCTCTAAGGCCATCCCCGCGAGCGACCTCGAGCGCCGTATAGCGGCTATCCCGATCGACCGCTTTCGCAACTTCTGCATTGTCGCGCACATCGACCATGGCAAGTCGACGCTGTCCGACCGGCTGCTCGAGCTCACCGGCACCATCTCCTCATCGAATGCAAATCGCCAGATCCTCGACACCCTCGAGGTTGAGCGCGAACGTGGCATCACTGTCAAGGCCCAGACATGCACCATGATCTACAACCGCGATGGCCACGACTACCTGCTGCACCTCGTTGACACCCCGGGCCATGTCGACTTCCGCGCTGAGGTCACTCGGTCCTATGCGAGCTGCGGCGGCGCTTTGTTGCTGGTGGATGCGAGTCAGGGCGTCCAGGCCCAGACTGTTGCCAACTTCTATCTCGCCTTTGCCGAGGGTCTAAAAATCCTCCCCGTCATCAACAAGGTGGACATGGCCGCCGCCGATGTTCCGAGGGTGCTGGAGCAATTGGAGTCGACGTTCGAGCTAGACTCGAGCAAGGCCATCGGCGTAAGCGCGAAGACTGGCTTGAACGTCAAAAGCCTACTGCCTGCAATCGTTGATACCATCCCCGCGCCCTCGGGGGATGAGACGAAGCCGTTGAGAATGCTACTCGTCGACTCCTGGTATGACAGCTTTCGCGGCGTCGTCTGCCTTGTCAGGCTCTTCGATGGAACAGTCAGGGCAGGCGATCAGCTCGTGAGCTTTGCCACCGGTCAAAAATATACCGTTGGGGAAGTGGGCATCAGGTATCCAACTCAAGTGTCACAGACGGTTCTACGAGCTGGTCAGGTCGGTTACATCTTCTTCAACCCCGGCATGAAGAAGATCCAGGATGCCAAAATCGGAGATACTTTCACGACACTCGGGTCAGAAGACGTTGTCGCGCCATATCCGGGTTTCGAGGAACCGAAACCCATGGTTTTCGTCGCCGCTTTCCCTACTGATCCCGCCGACTACAGCCGTCTCTCTGACAGCATTAGCCAACTGGTCCTCAACGACCGTAGCATCACCCTGTACAAGGATCACTCCGAAGCTCTTGGGGCAGGCTGGCGAGTCGGTTTTCTAGGTAGTCTCCACTGCTCTGTCTTCCAAGACCGCTTGCGCCAGGAATACGGCGCGAGTGTCATCATCACCGAACCTGCTGTCCAGACCAAGGTTATATGGGGGGATGGTGTAGAAACCGTTCACCAAAGCCCTACTCAGTTTCCTGAACTTGAAGATAGCAAAACGCGCGGAGCCACTTTCTACGAACCCTTCGTACTAGCCACCATAACAGTCCCGGAGGAATATCTCGGCCGTGCTATCGAGCTATGCGAGGTCAACCGTGGTGAACAGGAAAGCATTGAATTCTTCCAGGGCATGCAGGTTATTGTCAAGTACCGTATCCCTACGGCCCAGCTTGTGGACGACCTCTTTGGGAAGTTGAAGGGGGTCACAAAGGGCTATGCCACTCTCGACTACGAAGATGCCGGCTGGCGACAAAGCGATCTCGTCAAGTTGCAGTTACTTGTCAATAAGCAACCAGTTGACGCGATAGCACGCGTCGTCCACAGGTCGCAGGTAGAGCGTCTCGGCAGACAATGGGTTGCCAAGTTCAAGGAACATGTGCAACGGCAGATGTTTGAGGTGGTCATCCAAGCGGCCGTCGGCAAGAAGATCATTGCCAGAGAAACGCTGAAGCCCTTTCGCAAGGACGTGCTGGCAAAGCTACATGCTAGCGATATCACCAGACGGAAGAAGCTGTTGGAGAAGCAGAAGGAAGGGAGGAAAAAACTCCGCTCTGTCGGCAATGTTGTGATTGAGCAGGAAGCTTTCCAGAGGTTCTTGGCCAAGTAACCGTCATTACATGGATCACTGACGGACTAGGGACAAAACGCGCGTCCGTCGATGCAACAACAGTATATTGGCGTAAGTATACCATGTATATATTCATTCACCTGTGATAACAATACCCTCTACTTCACATGACACAGTGGATGTGACTTGAAATTATGCCTTCTTGACGCCCAGGTACCTAACCAGAGGGTAGATTCGGGTGTCTACCTCTTATAATTCACACACCAGCTACACGTGTTAGAGTGTAGATTCCTTATGCCTTACTATCTAACTAAATACTTCAATATGATGCCGGTCCTGACATAGCGTATACCGTGTGCCAAAATGATACGGCGTCGAGCAAGAGTAGATTCGGTCAAAGTTGCTCGTTCTTTGATTTTCAACGGTAAGGAAAAGCGTTAGGCCAATTAGCAGTTATGGTACCCAGTCACTCGGACGACTCTACTTAGCCAAGGTTAACCCATTCTCAGATATTTTATATCAACTCGCCAAGTCGATCTCCTCTCTCTATGACGTAGATGCAGCACGGCTATTCACTACGGATATAACTGTCTAGTGCTGTTGGAGCCTATTTGGGGTATGTTCGGAGTAGTCCTAAATTCTTCCGCGAGCTCTGGTCGTGTGATGTTTTTCTTCGTGTTGCCCTTCAGGCCCCCTTGCAGACAACACATCTCGACTGCAAGGAGGCACATTGTCAGCGAAAAGAGGGCGGTCATTGCTACATGCATGACACGGCGATGCAACCTATACAGCCTTTTCTCGGGAACCCTGCTCGTTTCTACAGTACGGCTCTGAATTGTCATGCGCCTAACGCGCGCTAGAGCCGGGAAATATTATAACTACACGGCTCCGCACCAAATCATCAATGGTTGATATACAATAGTTACAGTAAGTAATTTTTCCCGGGGAGATGTACGTATAGTATATACGTTGATGGCTCCGGCCATCTTTCACAGGCATAGGTATCGCCAGCGTGCAGTCGTTGTGAGTAGAACCACACATGTAGTCTAGAACGTACCTCTATCCGCAGGCCCCGTTCAAAGTAGGCGGGTTGTTGTTTCGTAGGTCCTGTTGCACCAGGGATTTGACTGATACGTGTACAGCCGTTCCCCCACGGGGAATCACGCGGCACGGGGACATCTTTTATCGACTCCCTACCAGGGCCCAGCTCTACCGGTACCGGTACCTTAGCATTTCATGCAAGTACGTTAACGGCTCATGTACGTAATGCAAGCAGGGCTGCTGTTGGGGGTCATATCCCAGACACACACGCAGACACATGCCCCCACGCACCCTTACCCTTACCCCTCAGCTTCTATAGTAAGTGGGTAGTCCGTGGGGGTTGGGACAGGCGGGGAAGGGAGGCGGGGGAAGGTACTTTGTAGCCTTGTAAGTCGCTGGTGAGGGGGAAGGGGAGGGGCAACGAAATAGCGGAAGAATGGGGTAAAGCCTAAGTGCCCAAAGACGCAGGTGTTGTCGATGATCAGAAAAACAATATTTCGTGTGTGCTTAGCTGCCCGCTACACGTCTCGCGAGTCGGGGCCAACCTCAGAGGCAAGACCATAATCTGGTCAACGTCAGGACAGTTTCGGATGTGCGGCGCCGAGCTCGGGTCGGGTTCAAGTCTGCGAGTCGTAGGAAGGTCTCTCCTATTTATTTAACCCATCAAGTGGGTGCGAGCGGTGTGTGGTTATGAGATCCACCAAGGTTATATATATTGTAGAGCTGATTCGGCTTCCTTTACAGCAACGCCGTACGTTTGTTAATCCATCCGGCCCTAAAAAAAACCAGGTTGTTCCTATCATTGATTGGTCCCTTTGTGTTAACAATCTTCTTGATTGTGTAGGCCTTGATCACTTGTGCCAACCGTAGTGTTTCTTGATTTGCCAGCACCGCGTCTCGCAGTAATACAACTGCCCCGCCTGTTCAAAATGCCCAAGATCACCAACGTAGTATACTACCGGGTGAAGCCCCGATGGTTGATGGTCAAGATCACTGACGAAAATGGCGAGTTTGGTTGGGGCGAGGCTACACTCGAGGGGCACGATCTCGCCGTTG
Source organism: Xylaria sp. FL1777 (assembly GCA_022578965.1). Lineage (NCBI taxonomy): Eukaryota > Fungi > Ascomycota > Sordariomycetes > Xylariales > Xylariaceae > Xylaria > Xylaria sp. FL1777. Next base: position 25,001 of record MU400742.1, on the reverse strand, counting down.
AGGGCTGTCTTGAGGAAATGATTCCTAGAATCGTAGGGAAAGATGCCAAGTCTGCACTCTTTGGGTCTCGCTTCTCATGGTTTATTAGGCTAATCAGGAGATAGCGAGATTGAGAATATTTGGCAGATGTTTTGGAGACACGGTTTCTATCGAGGCGGCCCCGTCTTCATGAGCGCGCTCTCGGGTGTTGATATTGCTCTCTGGGACCTGAAAGGTACTGGGGATGATATCACATAACTCTCCTAACATCGCTGACGGACTACATTCAGGAAAGAACCTCAAGGTACCGATATACGAGCTGCTAGGAGGCAAAGTGCGCAATGAAGTTCAAGTATACTGCTGGATTGGCGGTGATAGGCCCTCTGATATCGAGAGCGCTGCGTACGTATCTTGGATGCACCGTCTAGACGACCCTGGATTGACCGAAACACAGCAAGGCACGCATAGCACAAGGTCTCAAGTGCGTTAAGATGAACGCAACAGAAGACCTCAACTGGGTCGACTCCCCGTCAAGTCTCGACGCAGCCGTTGAGAGGTTAAAGATTGTGAAGTCGCTGGGCCTCGATGCCGGCCTGGACTTTCATGGTCGTGTGCACAAGGCTATGGCTAAACAGCTTGCAAGCGCTCTAGAGCCTCATCGCCCGCTCTTTATCGAGGAGCCTTTGCTTAACGAACATCCTGAAGCCATCAAACAACTCTCCGGTCTCACCACGATCCCCATTGCCTTGGGAGAGCGATTATATACCCGCTGGGACGTCAAGCGCTTCCTCGAAGACGCCAGTGTCGATATTCTACAGCCCGACATCGCACACGCCGGGGGTATCAGCGAAACAAAGCGCATCGCTACAATGTGTGAAGCTTATGATGTCGCCATTGCGCCTCACTGTCCCTTGGGTCCTGTGGCTTTTGCGGCCTGTATGCAGATTGCCATAAGCTCACCTAATTTCGCCATCCTGGAGATGAGTCTAGGAATGCATTACAACACAGAATCCGGTGATGGTATTGACCTCCTAACATACTTGAAGGACCCAACTGTGTTTGATATCGGGAACGGTGGCTACGTTAAGGCGCCGACAGGCTATGGTCTTGGAATTGATATTGATGAGGAGGTTGTGAAAAGGATTTCCAAAGAAACCCTGCCGTGGCAGTGCAAAGTGTTCCACGGTCCAGATGGGAGTATTCGGGAATGGTAGATTATATATCGTTACGTACCTGGAAGTCGCAAACAGCGTTCTATATCTTCTCTTTCAGTAGGGACGGATCATTCCTCTGCTACCGTGATAGTCTGAGAGTCGAGGCACCTAATATTTTCTTTACGGCCTTGATTGCCTTAGGGGTAATAGTGCCCACGCCTGCAAAGCCGCTCCAAGTTATTGGGTTTGTGTCAGCTACCCGGCCGTGGGGAAGAAGCAATGACGTACAGTCTCGGTGACGCAGGACGACTCAGGCCTAGGAGACAAATTCACGGACGCGGTGTTCTTTGTGAATGGAGTAGTCACAACCATGCCGGTATAAGCTCATTGAAGAACGATTGTTAGAGTAGGTAGGCATTAACATTGATTGTGTAATATCAGGCACTCTAGCCTTACTCCACCTAAATCCGCCTTCTTTTAATACCTATCTACAAGCCGATGAAGTCAACCAAGACATAATAGAAGTGACTAGCCTTCCAGGATGCTCTTAGTGAGACAATAGATCTCCTACATCTTTATACCGCGCCGCCGAGAGAACGGGGGATTACTACCAATGAGAGACGACACTAAGCAAGATGTTCGGCATAGCAGTCAACGTGTAGCTAAGTTTTAAACAGCCAGGACGCGTATGTCACTTAGGCTTCGCGTTCGTGAGGTAGTAGACGAGGTAAGCTGATCGGAGGAGCATGTGGCAGTCTCCGAGAACCGAGCTTTGTTCCGTAGGTGACGAGGCTATGTGCTACAACGACATGGCGTTGTTATTGATTTACATCTGGGGTATCATAAGTCTACCCTTTACGATACAAAGATGGCTCGCTCCCTAATTTCGCCCCTGTATGGGAAATGTAGGTAGGTAGCCCACACAGTCATACACTTTTTACCTGCCCATCCAGCCACCATCCACTGTCAAGATCTCTCCACTGACGTATCTACATGCTGAACCCGCAAGGAACACGGTTGCCCCATGGAAGTCCTGTGGGCTACCCCATCTGCCTGCGGGAATACGCTCGAGAATACTGGCACTTCGCGCCTTATCCTGCAACAAGGCCTCATTCATGTCGGTGGCGATATACCCCGGTGCGATAGCGTTGACATTGATGCCATCGGCGGCCCACTGGTTTGACAGAGACTTGGTCAACTGGGCGATGCCGCCTTTGGCAGCTGCGTAGGCGGGGACATTCAGACCACCTTGAAATGAAACAAGCGATGCGACGTTGATGATGGCGCCGCGACGGCCCGTGGCGTCCGGGGTTCGTGTCAGGAAGTAGGCGCCGAAATCTCTGTTGAGCGTCCATACGGCAGTTAGATCGACTTGAAGGACCTACGACATAGGGTACAACGAATTAGTCTCGAGATGGGGCTCGGAAGTTCTGAGAGAGCGATATTGGCTTTGTGCCTCAGGAGCAAGTGTCACCATCATCATACATCATGCCAGTCATTCATTGGGAAAGCGTGCGCCGGGTGCCGTCGTTGAATACCAGCACTGGTAACGAGAATGTCGACGTCATGACCGTCGTCTCGGATCCGCTTGGCTAGCCCCTCGACCTGGTCCTGTGCGCCCATGTCCGCCGTGTAGACGAAGACTTTGCGTCCGAGCGCCTCAATCTTCTGCTTTGTCTCCAGGTTCCTCTCATCTCTCTGAATGAGTATCACGTCGGACCCGGCCTCCGCAAGAGCAAGAGCCACTATGCTCGCTGGAGTCAGTAATTACTCTTTTGGGTGAGCATTATGTCCCTGATGCATGCTCCCGAGACATGTTGGGAGTCATCAGGTTACTAGAAAGGGAAAGAAATGACTCCAGTGTGCACATACTGGACTGCCCGATCCCCCGAGTGGCCCCCGTGACAACGGCCAGGTGGCCCCGGAGCGAGAACAACTCCTCGACGTATGAAGGCATTACTATGTATGGTACTCGAGGGAGGCAGGCATTAACCACGACCAGGCATGCGTGCGGGGTGGCCTAAATAGTAGAGCACGGGCAATGGCGAGCCGCTTTGGTGTCGGCAACAGATTTCCACCGAAGTTGGAGATGTACTCCCAAATCATACGGCAAGCTTCTGATTCCAGATAGGCAGGATGGGTTATATTGACGAGACGAGTCATACGCTACAGGCATGCTTCCTTCTCCTCGCCTACCTACCTGACAATATGGGGTTTCATAGATGTACTATGTATGCGAGAAGGACGAACCCGCTATACTAATGCTCGGGGGTGGAACAAATTAGGGATTGACCGAGGGGAGGCGAAGAAAGGGAGAGGGGAGCGCGTGTACATCGTCAAATTGGGGGGTTGTCTCTCACTACTACTAGGGTTACGTCGTGGGCTGTGTCTTATACCTGCATTTACGATGTACACTAGGTACCTAGGTAGGCAGAGAGTGTTCAAACTGTTGTATTAGGCCTACTAACCTTACGGCAGTGGATGATACATGTACTATTATAGGGCTACGTATATACACTACATATGTATAGAACCAGGCACATGCAGTATGGAAGATAGGTATCTCAGAACTCGCACATAGGCGGGGTAACATTCATTTGATGGCAGGTGATCAGTAGCACGTCAGGCAGACCTGACCTATGCACCTACCTACTGAGTAAGTACATGTTGGTGTGGAGGGCTGCAACAAAAAGTGGCATCTCACAATACTATTCGTTCATACATCCTTGCTTTTGCCTAATTGGGTGATGGCACCAAGCTTGTGAAAAATGGGGGCCTGGGGACTTACTGCATTAAGCATTAAGCATTTAGCGGATGGTGGGGGTGCGGGGTTGAATCGGTGGGGTAATGGGAGGAGGGGCTACGTGGTAGATATTGGGATCGGGTCCGAGAATCCGAGTTAACAGGCGAGTTTAGAGGCAGATGCACTAGTAGGTTAGGTACCTACCTAGGTTATGTACCTAGGTACTATCCCAAATTGATATCGATATTTTCCTAGTTTCATATACATACATATACTATTATGTGCTTAGCAGCATTATTTTTAGAAGCAAAAGGAGGAAGGCTGGAAATGCTGCCGAGAAATTGGCCAGTCACTCTGCAAACAGATGTATTAGAATTAAATTGATGTTCTTGTTCTTATATACCTAGGTAGGTATCTACTACCTAAGTATGCTATCTGCCGAGCTACATATTGATGTACTCCAGTCATGTATAGGTACATGTATGTATGTAATTTTTTGAGTATTCGCATATCTGTATATTCGCATATTTATGTTCCCTTCTCGTCTTTACTGCGTGAGGCTCTTTTCCGCCTCGACCAGCTCTGCAAAGCCGGCCTCTTGCTTTGCTAATATCGCGTCTGTCGGAAGAGCACATGGCCTCCTCGGCTCTCCACCATAGCCGAAGTACTTCTGTAGCGCCACCTTGACCGAAACGAAGCCACCCTGAATAGCCGTCCAGTCTCCCTTCGCCACGATCCTCTGGAGCTCCCGCGCGCTATCCTGTTTGTCGGCCTCCCAGAGCTTGAATACCTCTAAGCACGCTACAGGCGCGATGTTGCCCAACCCTCCTATGATACCGTGACCACCGACCGCCAGAGTCTGCACGGTGAAGTCGGCGCTACCCCCGAAGGTGCGGAAACTAGTGCCGTCTGTGCCGGCAACGATACGTGCAAGCTTGCCCGTGTTGCCGCAGGTCAACTTAACGCCCTGGATATTTTCGTGCTCGGCCAGACTGAGAATGACATCTGAACTGAGGTCCAGACCGCCGCAGGCAGCCGGAAAGTTGTAGATGAGGACTGGGATAGGCGATGCGTCAGCGACAGCCCTGAAGTGAGCCTTGATAAGGTCCGTTGTCAAGAGACTGCCATAGTAAGCAGGAGGAAGGACGAGGACGTGAGAACCGCCAGCCTCTGCCGCTTCTTTGCAGAGCTGGATGGTCTCGCGTGTGCTCTGGGCACCGCAGCCGACAATGACGGGTATGTTAGTGTATCCAGCACCGTCGAGCGCGTTGCGAGTGAGCCTAGTGATAAGGGAGCGCTCTTGATGATCGAGGTGGACGGCTTCGCCATTGGATCCATGAGTGACGATACCCGTGACCCCGGCTCTGGCTAGACGAAGAGCATGTGCAGATGTGGTAGGTTCATCTATCGTGTCTTGGGGTGTGAAGAAGGCAACAGTTGGGACGTAAAATCCCGGTGTTAAAGCGTATTGAGAGGTCCGAGAACTGTACGCCCGAGACACCGATTCGGCAGAGGGTGCCATGTTGCCGGCTTTATTGCAGGATGTAGGACGAGGAAGTGTCGATTAATTTGGCAACGCCTGAGAGGATTGAATAAGCCGCTTGAATAGGGTAAGGAGAGAAGTTTCATACGGGGTTGACTAGTCCGACGGATAGACGAACGAGTGGATAGGATAGATGGATGGGCTAGGTGGACGGATCGTCTCATTAAAAAAGAAAAGTTAGTCGCTTCGAGATACTCTTATGATGACGGCTGGAGACGATATCACAGCAGGTATGGTGTTAAAACGGGGCCCAGAGATCGGCCAGCTGACTTAACTACTTCTATCAGACTGCCTGGCTGGATGTGACTGTTGTCTCGTCCAGCTCGGGATCCCGTGGGCTAGCGAGCTTGTCTCTGTTTTACTTCTCTCTTCTTCTAGTTTCCTGTTCCTCCCTAATGCATCGTGCGGAGGCCCTTCACGTACGTGTTCCCTTTCCTATTCCTCTTTTGTCCGTCGTAGGTGGGGGAAAGGGGTCACCCCGGCTGAGCCCTACAACTGACGGTCTAAACTGGGTACCTTGTCGAATTAGCCAACACCTACAGATGCTCGGGAGTGGTGTATAGCAGGTGCCTGGTCGCTACTCGATTGGTGGGTAGATACTCTAAGTCGTAGATGAGGAGCCCAGTGTTGGCTTAGGAAGCTTTGGCTTCAAGTCCCCACGTGCCATGTTGTCATAATGGCACCGTACCATGGACTTTACTAATTTGGGGACACTAGTCTAGTCCAACGGTAACAAGGGTTGTCTGCAAGGGCAGGGTCCGAGGTACTGTAGGTGTAGGTACTGTACATATACGTAGGAGCCACTGGTACAGACACTCTGACTGACTAGTAAGTACCTATAGTGAAAGACTCAATTCTGACCCCCACGGAGCCACGACCATCCACAGCCCCCTCCTTTCTGCCACCCCTTTACCGGGGATTGTGAATCGTCTGCAGACGGGAACCGAGGACAAAGGCAATAGTCGTGCCCGCCGTACCCAGCCAACTATACTACGTAGAAAATGCAAGGCAAAGCACGACCCGGAGCTAGTGTACCGATTGATCAGGACCAGTGGGACAATGGGGGGAAGTAGGTAACCTAATATATGTGCTTCACCTGCGGTATACTGCAGTAGTAGCTGTGTGCTCCTCCCATTTAGATGCTGTTTACCTTATTATTAGGTGGTTTTATAGCTCTCTTATCTCCGATGGTGCCCAACCATCAAGTAGTGTAATGCACGCTGATTTGGTGCTTGGGTTGACAGAGTGTAAGATCAACGGCATCATCATATTTTCGCAGGACTCCTTCGGTCAAGAATAAAACTGTCCGCCCATCTACTTAGATGGTTAGTCACAAACTTCCCAACTTCCAGGATATTGGGTCATCATGTTGTGGTACCGCTTGAGGCAAATCATCAGGAGCACCGTAGAATCTCTGTACTCCGACTAGTCCCAGATTGCGTCGCCTCTAAATAGGAGGATGAGGAAGAAAGAACGAAGAATGAGAATAAAAAGGAGAAAAGGGAATGGGCAAATATTAAGATAAGCTTGTCAAGAAGGTTGTCCCGATTGCTATATGCAAAGCCTGCCGTTCTGGGATGTCCCAACCCCAGGAATCGCATGGACTTGCTTTGCTAGTTCTACTCAAGACTTGATTCCGGCAGGTCTATTCATTACCTACCTAGGTAGGTACAATAGCGAGACCTAGGCTAACTGATTCAAGTGGCGCACCGGGCCGATTTCGCCTCATTCTTTCGTTCTTGTTCGCCTATTACCTACTTCAACCCGACCTAAGTAGTACTAGCAAATGCACAATGGGGACTGGTCGGACGTACGATGTCCACGCATGCAGTATGAGTAGTAATATGCAGTGCCTGCCTTCTGAGCTGTCTCGTGAAAGCCATACAGCTACAGGCTGTAGAAACACAGCTCGGATTTGCTTTGCTGCAACTTGACACGCCATCTTCAACTATCAATAGTCATATTACCAGCTAGATACGCAGCGCGATTTGCATATCTACTTCGTAGGCTCGGTACAGAAATACCTAACCTAGTTAGATAGTCGAAGTGCTGGTATGTAATAAGTCGCTATTGGCTAGATGGATAATCGACAGCTTACATATTGGAAACAACGTAAACTTAGGCATCCGGAATTACCCACTCGGTGGTCGTAATATATTTTGGGCTTGTAATAGACGACCGATCAATCTAGATCCGGAGTCCCCTTCTACTAGTAACCACAGAAACGATATGGCTCTTAAGACGTTGGCAGTCTGGTATTTACGCAGTCGAACATATATATCCCACCTTTGTGCACCAGAGGGGGCATCAACGACCTAACCTACTTCGTATACTCACCAGAGAATTTGAGATTGACAACGGCATCCTTTGAAGATGCCAGAATACCCGTCTTATATGTCACGACGAATCAACGATATTTCAGCATCTCTCTAGCCTCATAGCTACTTAGATTGACCCGAGAGCGGGCGCCAACACGTAGTAGTCTACTCTGAGCACTATCAGAATCTCCAATCTAGGCGGTACAATATGGTAATCTATCGGATGGTTTTATCTCCAGAATGAAGCTAGGTCACTAGAGGGTAGCTGCTAGGTCGTAGTTGCGAGTAAGGGCTCAATATTATTGATTCCTGAGCCCCCAAGAAGTATTGGAAGAGAACACAGCTCATATAGAGAATACTAGACTGCCTCCTCATATTAAGGTGCTTCTACCCTGCTGCGACCCTAGCTCCTGACATAACACGCGTACCAGGAGGCAATGGGCATACAATCGTGACCTCGACAAACCCAAGCTCTTGCTTTTTAGGAATCTATCCATACTATTGTTTATATTGTTCACACGAGATTTTGAAGGCCTCCCCTCATCCGTAGACCTAATTGTATGCCGATCCTGAGAGCACATAGATACAAAGACAAATATAATCTCGCGTAAGCCAATATTATCGAGGCTTATAACGAGGCATGGGAGGAGCTGAATTATTGTCCAATAGCATCCGCAATGGTCCGGCGCTTCAGTTTGTCGTTGTGCTCTCATCGTTAGGGGCATCTGCCCAAACTGGTATGCGATGGAATTATCATCAGGGTGAAGCATGCGCAACAGAGAGACAGTGAGTCATAACAACTACCGAGCACGGATGACCATATTGATTACTCCGAGCTCGGTTTAGTATTTGTGAAAGACGCCAGTAGGATATGATTGTAGTATCGCAAAGCGAGTCGAGGAGACCGCCATTCAACTTGCGAAAGCTCCTAGCATATGGGGTTTCAGAGAGGTATCAAATGAACTTTAGTATTAATTATAAGTATATTTGCGTCGAAATCTCAGCTGGCCTTGTTCTCCAGCACACTGCTGAGCTAGAAACTGCTATCATATCTGTAAGGATAACAGTATATACGAGTGGTGCTTGGCTATTGATCTGTAGATATTTCTCAATTTTAGATCCTCCTTAAAGCTAATTAACCTGATACTAACCATACTTTGATCTTAAACTGGCCGATAATTTGCTATGACATAATATGATCCAGCCGGTCACATCGAGGCTGAAGCCGGCATCAAAGGGTTGTCTGCTCTGTGCGCATGATGTTGCAGTGATGCTTAAGAAGTAATGTTCACTCCTTGTCGCTCCCCGTTACACGATGTCCCAAACACTCATACGGCACAACCGTTGATCAAGTAAGTTTCCATGTGATTATAACTAACACGCCATGTATTAAAATCCATCCCCGAACGTGTACTGGGAGCGCGAACCGAATTACTACCTTGATCTCGACTAGCAATCGCAGTGCCACCCACCCCGTCAAACCTGACTCATTTCCGGCTTTTTGGTTCATTTTCAATCATAAGGTTGAAAGTATATAGGCTATAACCGTACTTGTAATCATAAACCTTCACCTTGACTCACTATACAGGAGGCGTGGAACGCACGTGCTCGAAGCACTGGCGCTTGGCACTATAAGAGCCGATTTACGTGAATGCTGGAGTGACGAGACTGTTGTAGCTGTTTTGGTCTGTGATTGAATGGAGGCTCTTATAGTAGAAAGCTAATACAGAGGCGGCTATCTTTCATTCGCACCTGTTATAGCTATTACAGGACTGATCCGATAAACCTTTGGTTCATGCCTGTTAGGATTACATAGATGATTTCTAGGGTAGGTATATTGATACCTAGCTCCTTGGCCTTTTTGGCAGGATATCCAAGGATCATTTCGACCTCCATCGGCCGTTCATTCTTGGCATCAACCTGCATGCTGCTGCTAATGGAATGCATCCCGAGAACCTTGTCGATCAGACGATCGGCCAGGGAATGCTCGAGCGGGACATTACATTTTTGAGCAACATCAATGACTTCGTGCATTAATTTCCGAGTAAGCGGTGTAGCCCCTGGAGAAGATCCGAGCCAGTCATGTGTATCCAGCATAGTTAGTGTTGTCAATGAGTTCCAAGCCGCATTCCAAACCACCTTTTCCCACCTTTGGACCTGGATATTAGGTACAACCTGGAAGACGGTGTTGCCTCGAGCCAACAAAGAGGCGAATCTTTCCAGGCGCTCCCTTTCTAGGCGCTCTTCAACAGAACGGTTCGGAAACAGACCGATTTGCATGTCCTCTGATTTTGTATGAACGATGACACCTGGTTCTATTTGACGAGCTCCGACCCAGGTCTAGCCACACCGCGTAGTTAGAATTGGCATGATGAATGGAGTGGGCTGGCTTTTACGAACCACACACGACAGTATAGAAGCACCTGGAAACGCCTCTCGGAATGGCTCTTCGTTCCCAACACCGTTCTGGATGATGACAATTGTAGTTTGGGTCTCGTCGACAACTGGTGCAAGCTGCCTAGGCACAGATGCTTGGTCGATTGCCTTATGAGCGCAAACAATGTAGTCAAAGGTCGATTCAGCTTCTGCCGGAGTTTTCACGACTTATTTGTCATGTTAATCCCTAACTCCAGAGAAATTGCGTACAATATATTAGTTGAATAATACCTTTATGGGGTATCACTGTGTGAAATCCGTGGTTTTCACTTGTGATACGAAGACCTTTGCTCCTCACCGCGTCATAGTTTGACCGTGCAACAACCGTGAGTCTTGCATTTTCGGCGCGGCTGAGGATGAATGCGTAGAACGAACCAATACTGAGGATGCTGTCATTACCCGACTTCAGCTTGCTGGTCAAGGTAACTTACGCGCCTAGCCCATAGAGGAGTACATCGATTTGACCCGATGCACCCATTGTTGCTGCTTTCGGGATTATACAGCACTGGATAACAAATGAGGCGCGGTTGTAGGTTTGGCCAAACACAAAACAAGAAATTCGCAGCTCTCCGCTATTTATTAAGCTCCCCTCTCCAACAAGGACATGGAATCTTCACCTACACCTAGTACCTATCGCGGGGTTCTCTATTGCCAATTGGAGATGGTGGGGGTCAACAGCTTGGGGTCACAAATACGAGGTAACATCAGGTTTTACTGAACGCTCTCGCAGTGTCTTCGCTTGCTGCTCGACTGCTAGATTGCTACCAGCTTCATGCACCATAGATCTAGTTTGGGAAGCGAAGTAAAGCTCATACTAACTACCTGCACACAAGTAAGCTTTTTCTACAGATCCTTGTAACTGTACCCATGACCTTAAGCAGGCGATATACATTCATAAGTAATCTAACCCAACTAGTCGATAAGTAAATATCCAGTTAAATACTTGGGGGTTAGAGAAATACGGGTCGTAAGGCAAGCATATAAACAGGCTTCTTCTTACAAGGGCCTCTGTATAATATGCTATGCAACTAACTTTGGTGCCTTGCCTAGGTAAACTCGCCAGGCAGAGAATGAGTCCAGAAGGAGATAACACAATAATTCGATCTTTTAGAAACAATAAGCGCTGCAGTGCTTTGTCTTTATAATTTACCTCGTTTAGACTAAAAGTCTCTTTGGGAATCGCATGTGCATTCAATTTAGATAATCTGCCTCCATAGGTAAGCCACTAGCCTCTGATGCATAAGGCAAATTCAAACTTCGAGAGACAAATAGCAATAGCGTTGAATAACAATCACCGTTGTAAAGATATCAACTACTTCGGGGCGAATTTAGCATAGTCCCCTGTTCGGATCCGCCCTAAGAAAGTTAGTGCTTTGAAATGAAGAAACAATAATAGGGTGAAAATACTTGAACTTCCAATCATGATAGACTCGTCTACCCCCGTGTCTACATAGTAGGACTATTGGCAACAATCTCCGCCTGCATTCCTCGCTGGGGAGGAAGCGAGCTGGATATTTCCGTAGGGCAACAGTGAAATCCACCCTCTTGTCGAATCCAATATTATAACAGGCCGTGGCCTTTTGCATCTCTGTGTAATTCCGATTACCAAGTACATTGTTGCAGGCCTCAGCCGTGTAGTCCGCCGCAATCTTGTAACTCTCTTCGAACTTTTCGCCATAGGTCCAGCATGCTAGAGGGTACCAGCGGGGTGACGGAGGAGGAATATCATCGATGCTGAGATCAGTGCTAGCATAGCTAAGATGAATACTGGCAAGAAAAACGGCGATCAATGTGTGGAAGTTCATTGCGTCCAGTACCATTCATGAGGGGTCGAGTTTATAAAATGATTATAGTCTGACTGAGTACCCAAGATTCAGTTGAACAGTCATTCAAGAGGCGGCAGCGTCGTCTTATATCCAGTTTATATTTATAGCCTAACCGGACTTCCCCATTTTTATATCTGCCTTTTTCTCCCCTTAGTGGAATATATCGTGAGTCAGGTGGCAGGTTTCCCCCCTAAAATTAGAGTTTGTTGCGTTGCCCGTGATGGAATGTGACTCATATATCCAATACCGAGACTCTGTTTCCGTGGACACACGATATAAAAGGTTCGAGCCGTTAAATTTACCAGGCGAGTGCCTGCAGTAGATTTTTGCTGGCAGAGCGTGGTTCTTGCCATGTTGGTCTCTGAGACGGTCACGCAAAGCATGAAGCTAATTCCCATATTTGCTTAAGCATTTATTAACTAAAGGTTATATAGCCGAAGGTTTTCTGCATTACAAAGTAATAAAAAAGAAAACCTTACGTTAACGTTATAATAAGTAAAATAAAGTAAAACAATAGAATAAAAAATTAAAAATAAAGGAAAAAAAAAACTGCAATAGCTTAATATAGTTAGTTTTTTTAAAAAGGTTAATTATATATTTTATAATTTTAAGCGCTTTAATTAACTATAAATAAACGCATAAAATTAAATTTTTATAATAATTTAAAATATATAAACAATTTAAAGGTTTAAAAAGTAAAAAAATATAACGTAAAATAAAAAAAAATAGCATTAGTTTTAAATAAAACGTAAGTTTTAATAATTAATATAATTAAAATTTTAATTACAGCTTATAAATCTTTAAAATAAAAAACATAGTATTAGTTTTAAATAAAGTATAAGTTTTAATAATTAAATATTTAGTATTAAAACATAAAGCTATAAATAAGGGGGGCTTTTTGAATTTTTTACACTTAACTATAACTTTGTGAGTTTAAGCCTAATTATTAAATAATTAAGATTGCTAAAATTAGCGTAACAATTTTTATCTATTAAATAAGTTGCACTTTATTTGCAAAGTGCAAATATAATAAAAAACGGAAAAATAGTATTAAATAACTTATTTGTTAAAAATGCAACTAATGTGCTATTAAGACCTATTAGCAATGCAACTATAATATAGCAGCGTTTTAACAGAAAACGTAAAGCTAACGGACTTTTTAGTATATAAAAAATAGTTAACAAAATTATAAAACTAGTATTATAGCTACTAACGGAAAAAAAAATAGCAAAAAGAATCTTTTTTTAAAGAAACATAAAAAAGGCGCAAATAGTACATATATTAAAAAAAGCCCAAGAAAGCTAGCAAAACATAAAGCTTAATAACAAAAATAACTTTAATATATTTATAACTTGCTATAATTTAAATGCTGCTATAAAAACTAACTAAAAAAGCGTTAAAAATACCGTTTAAAAGCTTTTTTAATAAATTCTGTTAAATATAAACATACTAAAATTTTAAGCATAAGTTGTAGCTTTATAGCTAATTTATAACAATAAAGCAATACTATTTAAACAAAACAAAAAAATATTAATTAAAGTTAAAAAACAAACTAATAACTTTAAAAATAAAACACTAGCTAATATTATTAAAGCAGTAAATATAACGCTTATAAGTAGTAATATAATTGCTGCTAAAAAGCTATATAGCAAAAATATAATAATTACTTTTAAGAAAGCAGTGCTTTAAAAAACTAAAAAAAAAAAAAAAATTATAAAAGCTTTTAAAAAAAAGTTAAAAATATAACAAAAAAAAGCAGTACTAATAATAAAAAACGTTTTAATAAAACGTATTAAAGTAATATACTTAAATAAAAACTTACTACAGCTATTATATAATAAACATCTTAAAGTTATAAAGTATAAAAAAATGCTATTTAAAAACGCAAAAGCTAAATTTGCGTTAATATTATTATATATAAGCAATATTATAGCAGTTAAAACAATATATAAAAATAGCTTTTTATAAAAAGCTTAGCTATTTAACTATAAACCTTTTGTTATAAAGCTTAAAGTTATATAATGCTTTAATTACTATAAATATAAATATATAGCTAAATATTGCTATAAAAACTTAAAATATAGCTATTGCTTAACTTTAAAGCACTAAAAAAGTAAAAAAAGCTGCTTAATAAAAACATAAAAAGCAAAGCAAAAATACATAAACTATAAAAAAGCGCACGTAGTATAAAATAAAGCTTGCTAAAAAAAAATTAAACAAAAAAACAAAGCAAAAGCAGTATATATATTGCAACTTAAAAGCTTTTAAAGCGCTAAAAAAGCAGCAATAATAAGCAAAAAAGTAAATAAAAGTAGTTTAAAAATACTAATAGCATTAGCATTTATAAAGCTAAATAAAAAAAAATCACTAGCAAAAAAACAGTAAACTAATAGCATAAACAAAAATTTATTTTTATTAACTTAATAATATATAATATTATCTTTTAAAACATTACAAAATTTAAAAGCAATATAGCGTATATATTATAAAATAATAGCTTTAACTATATAATAGTTTAAAAGTTAATAATTAACAAATATAATAATATATATTGCTTTAATAGTAATAACTATTAGGTTATTTAATTAAAAAGCAAAGCTATATTATATATAAACAAAAGAATTGCAATAAAAATGCTAGCAAAAAACGCTAGTAAAAACTAGGCAAAAATTATAATAAGCAATAATAACTTAGCAATAACTTTATAATTAATATATTTGCTAAATTAAAAAAAAACAATTTAACATAGTTTAATTTAAAAAATATATAAAATAAACAAGCTAAAAAAACGCTATATATTTATAAGCAACTTTAATTTTTATTATTTATTATAAAACTTAAAAAGCAAAAAAAGCTAAAAAGCAAATAAACTGCTTAAGTTTACTACATAATAAAATCTTATGCTAGCTACTTTTTAAAAAAAAATAACTAAAATAAAGCATAAATAAAAAAGCTTAATAATAAACTTAATATAAATATTTAGTAATTTAGCTATTATTTATTAAAAGAACTTAAAGTAGTTAAGTTTTAACTATAAAGCATTAAAAGTTATAATTAATTTAAAAGCAGCTTTATAAAAATACCTAAAAAAAGCAAAAAAATAAAACTAACCTAAATTAAATAAAAATAAAATAGCTGCAAAAGCAAAAGCTATTATTATAAAAATATACATGCTATATATACTTAGCAAGCTAAATAATGCTTTTAACCTTTTAATTTAGCAACTAATAAAAATAGCAAATAAAATAACGCTTTAAAAAACTATAAAAAAAAACACTAAGTATTACTTTAATAGTTTTTAAAAGTAGTTAAAACAAAAAAAAAAAGCAAAACAAGCATACTATAAGTTCTAAAGCAAAAAAACTAAAACAGTATAGCAAGCCTTTAAAAAAAAAAAAAAGCTTTTAGCAATAAAATAAAAAAGGCGCAAAAATACAGCTAAAAACAAACATTTGCAAAAGCATTTAAAAATTTTAAGTTATTATAAAGCTTAGCTAAATAAGCAAAGTTTACTTATAAATTAGCTTTAAAAGTTATTATAATTTTACTACTAAAATAAACAAAAAATAAGCTGCTTTTTGTTAATACTTTTTAAAAAAAAACAGCTTTACTAGTAAAACGCTTTTTTTTTGTACTATTAGCAAACTTGTTTAATATACTTAAAAAAAACCTAACTTATAATAGCTATTAAAAGTTTATAATTAACGTTAATACAAAAAAAAAAGATATAATATTGCTAATATAAAAATTAATGCTATAAAAAGCGCTAAAAAATAACTTATTACTTAATAGTTTTTTTAAAGCTTATAAACTTGCTTTAGTAAAAAAAATAACAATATTATGTATTGCTAGCTTTTTACTAAAGTATTACTTAGTATAATTTAAGCAAGTAAAAATAATAGTTATACTTAAACTTAAAAAGTTAAAAAAAACTAAAAAAACAGCTAAAAAGTAGTGCTTTATTGCGCTTATTTATATAATAAAAAAAGTGCTAAAAAAAAGCTATATTATTACATAACAAAAGTAACTAAACAAAAAAATCTTTTGCTAAATAACTAAATAAATAATAAACAAAACAAATTAATAAATGCAGCTATTAAACTAGTATTAAAAACAGCAAAAAAAGCAATTAATAAAAAAAGCATAATATTTTTACTATAGCTAAATATTATAAAAGCTTTTAATACTATTAATAAAAAAAAAATAATATATATTTTATAATAAAAAAGCTTTTTTTTTTAAATAATTATATAAGTAAACTTTTTTATATTAAATTATATAGTGCATTTTTGTTTTAATAAAGCAATATTTTAGCTAATAATGCTAAAAGCTAAAGTTTTTTAAAAGTTTTTATTTTTATTTTTATTTTTTTTTTTATATATTTTAATACTTTATAATAACTTTACTATATATTAAAAGCTAATAATAGTTAGCTTTGCTAATAATATTAACTTTATTATAATAAACCTAAATATAAAGCAAAACTATAAAGCTTTAAAAGTAGCATAAAAAACGTATAAAAATTAAGCAAAACAACATAAAATAAAGTTTATACTGCAAAAAAGCAAATTAATATATTTTTTTAGCAATAAAATAGTGCTTATATAAGTAATATACCTTTTTAACGTAATAGTATACTTAAAAAACAGCAGAAAGTTTTTAAAAGTATAATTTAACAAAAATATAAAATAAAAAAAACATTTAGTAAAGCTTAAAAAAAAACTAAGCATTTAATTATACGTAGTAATTAAGCTGCAAAACTTTATATAAAGCAGTAATATAATAAAAGCAAAGCAAATATATATTATAATAGTACAAAGCATTTTAGCTTATAGCATAATAATTTAGCATAAAAACTTTAAAAAAAATAAAGCAAAAAATATTGCTAACTTATTAGTAATAACTTAAAACAAATGCTTTAAACATATAACTAAAGCTTTTAAAGCAACTAAAATAAAGCACTTAAAAACTAAAATAAAGATTTTTTTTATTAACTTATATTTTAATAATAAAACAGTAGTTTATAAGTACTGCATAAAAAGTTTAGCAGCTAAAAAGTTAATTTAAAAAGCAATAAAAAAAATTAAAACTTTTATTTAAAATATAAAAGCTTAAAAAGCTAAAAATTAAACAAAAAGCAAGCTTATAAGCAATAATAAAAGCATAGCTAAAAAAAATCTAACGTTAGCTTTAAACTTTTAGCAAAAAAAGTAATTAAAAAAAAAAAAAACTTAAAATTATACTAAAAAAAAAAATAAACAAATAAAGCTAAATTAAAACAAGCAGCAATTATTTAATAATAACTAAACAAAAGCTTAGCAAAAATAAAGCTTTTAAAAAGTATAGCAAATTACTAAAGCATAAAATAGCTATAATAATGTAAATATATATTAAAAAAATAAAGCTAAAAGCATTTTTGCATAAAAAAAAAGTTTTAAGCTTTTTTATGCCTTTTTATAAATGCGCAAAAAAAAAAAAAACCTTTTAATATATAGTTTTACGTTATAACTTACTAAAAAACAAAAAAAAGCAGCTATAAAAAAGCTTTATAGCTAAACTACTACAAACTAATAAAAATTTATAACTAGCTATAAAAAAGCTTAAAGCTGCAAGTAATATTACAAAGTAGCTATTTGCTACTAATAGAATAGCAATATATAATAAAGCAGTTAAAATAAAAAAAAATAAAGAAAAAAAAAAAAAGCAAAAAATAAAAAAAAAACTAGCAAAAAAAGCAAAAGCGCTTCTTTAAAAGTTTTAAAAAACAAAAAAAAAGCTTTTATGCGCTTCTTAAAAAAGCAAAAAGTTTAAAAGCTTTAAAAAAAGTTCTTCTATTTTTTAACTATTATTTTTCGTTTAGCAAGCTAGTTAGTAAAAACTAGTTATTATAAAGTAAAAGAACTTTAAAGTAATAACGTAAACATTGTTGCATAAAGTTTTTATCCGGCTTTTTGTACGGTTTTACTTATAGGTACACAAGTAAAAAAACCGCGCTACAAAGTAGCACAGCAGGTTATTAATAATAATAAAGCTATAAATATATTATATTAATTACTTTTGCTTTATTAAACTTTTTTAATAATAATAAAAATAATAGCTTAAATAATAATGTTAAAACTTTTAATAAACGTTTTATTATAAAAAAGCTAAAATTATAGCTATAATATTAATGCTTTAAAAAAATAACAAAAATATTATTACTTTTAGCTATATTTTTATTAAAATAATTACTAATATTTATTTTTATTATTATAATAGCTTTTTAAGCTATAAATACTTTTATTTTTAGTAATAATATAAGCATTATTATTATATTATTTTTTAATAATGCATTTTTTAATTAACTTAGCTATTTAATTAAATAGGCCACTTTTTATAACTTTTATATATATATGAAAAAATCCCTTATTTTTTTATTAATAATTATAGCTAAGTTATATAAAGAAGCTAACTTATAGCTTGCTTTTTAAGCTTGTAAACATAACTTATGTTTATTTCTTTAAAGCGCTACTAAGATTTATAATGTTTTTTATATAACGCTTAGCTAAAAAACACAAAGTTTTAAAAAAAAATAAAACACTACTATTAAAAACTAGATTAATTAAACCTAAAGAAAATTTAATTATATAATATATACTTAACTTTATTAAGCAAGCGTTTTTTTTTTAGTATAGTAGTATTAAAAATATAGCTAATTAATTATTAAAACTTTATAAAAAACGCTTTATAAAAAAAAACTAAACATTAAACTTTATATAAAAATAACTAAAGCTTTAAATGCGTTTTAATTAAAAAATTAATTATTAATAAATATTAAACAAAAATTTAATTAAATATTACGTTTAGTTTATGCTTATATAAAAAATAATAACTAATAATAAAATTTATAAAAAAAACATTTATAATTTTAATAAAACTAGGTTTATAATAAGTAAAATTATGTTTAACTTTATAATTATTACATTTAAGCATATATAAAAACTAAAAGCTATTTAATTAAGTAATTTTAAGTAGTTTATAATTATTTAAGCTATTTTGTTATATAGCTATATTATATTACTTTATATTATTTTAGCAAAATAAAACTACTTATTTTTTTAGTATAAAAATACTAAATTATTAAGCAATTAATAAGTTAATATAATAAAAAATAGCTAAATAATTAATAAGCAAAGCTTAAATTAAATTAAACATTTTAACTAATATATAAAGGTTTATATAAAGAAATATTACTTTAAATTAAACATTTTAACTAATATATAAAAGTTTATATAAAAAAACGCTACTGTTTTTTGATTTTTAATAGCTATAAAAATTATTATTTATATAAATTTAAATTATATTGCAAAAATAACAATATTATTACTTTTTACATGTTTTTATATTCTTTTTATTATTTTTAGCTATTAAATGTTAGTTATTTTAGTTTTTTAAAACAGTTATATAATAAATAAATTAAACATTTAATATAAGCTTATATTATTTATATTAAAAAAAAAGATTTTTTTACTACGTTTTTTTATGTGTTTATTAAAGCTATAACTTTAAATAACATATAAAAAGGTTTTAAAAAAGCAAAATTATTGCTATATAACCTAAAATATATAATTAACTAGCTAAATTATTATTTAATTATGCTTTAAATTAAACTTTTAAGTTTTTTATTATTTATTTACTAACTTTTTATTATTTTAAATAATTTAACTAAAGCAAATTTATTATTTTAATATATTAAGGCAATTAATACACCGGCATAAAGAATTAATACACCGGTATAACCTTATATAGGCATAACCTTTTTAGCCCTTTTATTGGCTTAAAAAATAATTGTTAATGTATGTAGTACTATTTTATTTTAAGTGCTTTAAACTAAAAACATAAAACAGCGAGCTACGCTTGCTACAAGCTATAACTTACTTCTTTTAGGAGCTTATATAAATGTATTTATAGGTTTAAAGCTTGCGTTTTATGTATTTTAGTTTAAAGAACTTTTGTTGATTTTTAAGCTAAAGTTTATTTTATATACATATATATACTATTTATACCTATAGATTATTTACTAATAAAACTTAAAAAAAACAATTATAATATTGCTTAAGGCTTTTTATAGTAATGCTTATATTTAGTGCTAACTTTATAATTAAAATATTTTATTATATTATAATGTTTTAAGCTTAAATAATTAAAAGTTAAGCTTTATTTATTAATTTATTAATTAGTGTTATTTTTTTACTTTATTATAAAACTGCAAACTTTTAATAATTTTAGCTTTAGCTTAATTAATAGTTGCTTTTTAAAAAAATTAACAGCTTTAAAACTTTTAAAATTTATTAAAGAATTTAATAAACTAAATAAACTAGCTAATAATGCAATATTAAAGCATTTATTTAATAATTATATTTAATATTTTATATAGCATATTTTGCTATAATTAAAACATAATTAATAATATATATTAAAATATAACTTTATATAAGCTATTATTAATGCTATTTTAAATTATTGTTAATTTAATAAATTATATAAGCTTAAACTTAAAGCTAAACAAGTTAAATTAATTTAATATATAATATTTTATTATAATAATACTATACTAATAGCTTAAATTAGTTATAAAAAAAGCATTATATTATAAACTATTTTAGTTATTATATAAAGTATAATTACTTTATAGTTATATTTATTAAAACAATTAAAACATAATTAGTTTAACTTAATTGTTTAAACTTTTAACATTTGTTTATTATTAATAATAAATAATATAATAAAAGTTAATTAATATTATATAAATAGTTATAAAAATATATTTTTACTATTTAATAAAATAATGCTATATAAGCTAAGTTAGCTTTAAAACGTTTTATATATATTATTTTTAAGCTTAAATAAACTACTTAAAAACATTTTATTAATTTGCTTTATAATTTTTTGTTTAATTAAAAAATTACGTTTATAGCTATTAATAAGCTTTATATAATTTATTAATAAAAAGATTTTTAAATTGCATACTTTAATATATATTATATAAAAGCGTTAGTTTTATAAAATATATTATAGTTTAGCTATACTATTATATTAAGCTTAAATGCTTAAAAGTTTATATTGCTTAAAGCTAAATTTTAATAATAAAGTATTTATTTAAAAAAATTATAATTTGTTTATACTTTAATTAATTAGCTTAATATATTTTTTATTGTTTATTTTATAAAAAAAAGTATTATTATAAAAAATTACTAGTAATTAAGTTTTTTAATTAATAAAACATAGCGCAATATAATATATTTAATTCTTAAAACTATTGTTTTTATAAATAGCAAAAAAAAGCTTATTATTACATGCTATTTTTTAATAATATAGCTTTAAAAATTAAAGTTTATTTTAATTAAAATAAAGCAGTTTATTTAAAAATATAATATAAATATATGTTTTAATAATTAATAATAGTTATATAATAAGTTTATAAAGCTAAACTTTTTTTGTTAAATTATATTTATTATTATAGCTTTATTTTAAAAGACCTTTTTTGAATTCTTTATACTTAACTATAACTTTGTGAGTTTAAGCCTAATTATTAAATAATTAAAATTGCTAGAATTAGCATAGCGATTTTTACTTACTAGGTAGGTTGTACTTTATTTGCGGAGTATAAATATAATAAAAAACAAAAAAATAGTATTAAACAATTTATTTGTTAAAAATGTAATTAATGCGCTACTAAAACTTACTAGCGATATAACTGCAATGCAGTAGCGTTTTAATAGAAAATATAAAACTAATAGACTTTTTAATATATAAAAAATAGTTAACAAAATTATAAAACTAGTACTATAGCTGCTAATAAAAAAAAAAATAACAAAAGAAATTTTTTTTTAAAAAAACGCAAAAAAAGCGCAAATAGCACATACGTTAAAAAAGGCCTAAAAAAGCTAATAAAGCATAAAGCTTAATAACAAAAATAACTTTAATATATTTATAACTTGCTATAACTTAAATGCTGTTATAAAAGTTAACTAAAAAAGCGTTAAAAATATTGTTTGAAAGCTTTTTTAATAAACTTTGTTAAACGTAAACATGCTAAAATTTTAAGCATAAATTGCAGCTTTATAGCTAGCTTGCAATAATAAAGCAGTGCTATTTAAGCAAAACAAAGAAGTATTAATTAAAGTTAAAAAACAAGCTAATAACTTTAAAAATAAAATATTAGCTAATATTATTAAAACAGTAAATATAGCGCTTATAAGTAGCAATATAATTGTTATTAAAAAGCTATATAGTAAAAATATAGTAATTATTTTTAAAGAAGCAATGCTTTAAAAAGCTAAAAAAAAGAAGTAAATTATAAAAGCTTTTAAAAAAAAGTCAAAAGTATAACAAAAAAAAGTAGCGCTAATAATAAAAAGCGTTTTAATAAAACGTATTAAAGTAATATACTTAAATAAGAACTTATTGCAGCTATTATATAGTAAACATTTTAAAATTATAAAGTGTAAAAAAATGTTGTTTAAAAACGCAAAAGCTAAATTTGCGTTAATATTATTATATATAAGTAGCGTTATAATAGCTAAAACAATATATAAAAATAACTTTTTATAAAAAGCTTAGCTATTTAATTATAAACTTTTTGTTATAAAGCTTAAAGTTATACAATGTTTTAATTGCTATAAATATAAATATATAGCTAAATATTGCTGTAAAAACTTAAAATATAGCTATTGTTTAGCTTTAAAGCACTAAAAAAATAAAAAAAGCTGCTTAGTAAAAATGCAAAAAGTAAAACAAAAATGCATAAACTGCAGAAAAACATATATAGTATAAAATAAAGCTTGCTAAAAAAAAGTTAAACAAAGAAATAAAGCAAAAGCAGCATATATATTATAACTTAAAAGCTTTTAAAGCGCTAAAAAAGTAGCAGCAATAAGCAAAAAAATAAATAAAAGTAGTTTAAAAATGCTAATAGCATTAATATTTATAAAGCTAAATAAAAAAGAATTACTAGCGAAAAAATAGCAAACTAGCAGCATAAACAAAAACTTATTTTTATTAACTTAATAATATATAATATTGCTTTTTAAAACATTGCAAGATTTAAAAGTAATATAATATATATGCTATAAAATAACAGCTTTAATTATATAGTAGTTTAAAAACTAATAATTAACAAATATAGCAATATATATTGCTTTAGTAGTAATAGCTACTAAGTTATTTAATTAAAAAGCAAAGCTATATTATATATAAACAAAAAAATTGCAATAAAAACGCTAGTAAAAAACGCTAATAAAAATTAAGCAAAAG
This sequence comes from Xylaria sp. FL1777, assembly GCA_022578965.1. Classification (NCBI taxonomy): domain Eukaryota; kingdom Fungi; phylum Ascomycota; class Sordariomycetes; order Xylariales; family Xylariaceae; genus Xylaria; species Xylaria sp. FL1777. The sequence goes on along the minus strand of MU400742.1, from coordinate 1,707 downwards.
TTATAATAAGCAGTAGTAATTTAGCAGTAATTTTATAATTAATATATTTACTAAATTAAAAAAAAATAGTTTAGCATAGTTTAATTTAAAAAATACGTAAAGCAAGCAAGCTAAAAAAACATTATATATTTATAAGTAACTTTAATTTTTATTACTTATTATAAAACTTAAAAAGCAAAAAAAGCTAAAAAACAAATAAACTGCTTAAGTTTATTGCATAATAAGATTTTATGCTAGCTACTTTTTAAAAAAAAGTAACTAAAACAAAGCATAAATAAAAAAGCTTAACAATAAACTTAGTATAAATGTTTAGCAACTTAGCTATTATTTACTAAAGAAACTTAAAGTAGCTAAGTTTTAACTATAAAGTACTAAAAGTTGCAATTAATCTAAAAGCAGCTCTATAGAAATACTTAAAAAAAGCAAAAAAATAAAACTAGCTTAAATTAAATAAAGATAAAACAACTGTAAAAGCAAAAGCTATTATTATAGAAACATATACGCTGCGTATATGTTACGAAATGGGCTAACCAGGCCGGTTAAAAAGCCAGGTGTAAAGAAAGCATATGTAAAAAAAGTCCTATTTGTTGAAAAAATATGTATTTAAACCACTATAAGGGTTTAATGCATAAACTTAATAAACTTAAGCGTTAAGTTTATTAAGCTTTAAACTTAACAAACTTAAGCGTTAAGTTTATTAAGCTTTAAACTTAAAATAATATAGCGTTAAGTTTATTAAAAAAAGCAATATTAATAAATTATTACTATTGTTTTTTTTGTTTATATAATTATATACTTTTTATATTTAATTACTTATTTAGTTTTAGTTCTTTAGTTATTAATTTTTTATAACTGCTAAGTATTAATACATTTATTACTTTTAATCTTTTAAAACTTTTATTAATATATAATAGTAAAAGTACCTTAAAAACCTTTTTAATGAACTACTATTAAAAATTTTATTATTACTTACAAATTAAAACCTTAAAAGTAAACCTATTATATTAATATATAATAAGTTTATTATACTTTAATAGCTCTTTAATTAATAAAACTTAATATATAAAAATAAATACTAGTATAAAAAGTTAAATAACAAACAATTTACAAAATAAACTTTTAAAAATATACTAAAAAAATATTTAAAAAACAAAAATGCTAAATAGCATTGCATAAATAAACTTTATTTAATAATTAATAAACTAGATCTAAGTTATACTACTAAAAACAAAAAATCAAAAATTAAGTTTAAAAATCTTAAAAACTTTTAAAACTAGCAATATACTAAAACAACAAACTTTAGTATTTTTATTAGTTATTTTTATTAAAAAAAAAGCAGTAGCAAAAAAAAAAAAGTTAAGTAGTAATAATAAAAAAGAACTAATATTAATATTAGTGCTATAAAATAAACTAGTTGCTTTAACTTAAAAAGCAGCTTAAATATTAAGCATTATAACTTTTAAACTAGCATAAATATTAGTTATAGTAATTAAAGCAGCAATAATAACTATTATTATAATAATAAATTAAAGCTTTAAACAAAAAATTATATTATAACTAATGCTAATATTACTACTAGCAAACTTAACGCTTATTTTTATTATTACTACATTTAAAGTAATAATTTAAAATAAAAAACTTAACTTTTTATTATTATTACTGCTTTTATTATTAAAATTATTTATAATATTAAAAATGCTAAACATT